>PXOD01000328.1:0-52595 GCA_003012165.1 Paramyrothecium roridum
TTAAATAAGGGTCTTCTAAATAAATCACTTAATAATCCCCAAGATATTCTTTAATCTAGCTTCTAAAAATAAGGTCTTATAAATTAATAATATAATCTATTACTTTAAAGAACCCTATTTTTTTATATTAAATAGTAAATACAAAACTACCTACCCTATACCTAGGTCTAGGCGCGGTTATTATAAATTGAATATAAACTAAGTAAATAATAAATAAATATTATAATCTCTATATCTTAATATTAAACTAGAGAGTTTTTAAATATATTTATATTCTTAAAGCTACTCTATATAATTGATAAATCTGCCTTGATAATACAAAGACACTAAATAACCTGAAGTTGTCTTTGACTTAGAACGCTAGTAAATCCCACAAGGCTGGGGTGATGAAGAATATCGTCAATTGTCACTTGAGCGTGTGAAACTGAATTGGCGTTCCCATTCACACCCGCTTCTGCGGTCTGGATCCTGCGTTGTATCAAGGTAATCAATTGAGTGGCATCAAGAAAGTCGCCTCCCAGCCTGTAGAACGGTAGGTAACGCATATCCGTAGTAGGCTCATCGAGCGGCAGCGTTCCCGTGCTTGCGCGTCTTGAAGTAAACACGGAGAACCAGATTTCATCGAGGACACCAGGGCCAGAATCGTTGGCTTGATCGAAGGGTATGGCGTTGCTTGATCTGCCTTCGCTTGGACTCTGCTCTTTAGAACTCTTGACCGGACGCAACATAGCGAAACTCGAGGAAGTTTTTGGCATCGCTTCGGTTCCAAGAAGGGTCATCTGGTCAGATTTAGACCCAGCGTTCAAAAGAATGTGAACAGTGTCTGTAAGGTCTTCCAACAGCGCCTGAGCAGTGTCCGGGTGGAATGCCATTGTCGAGTAACCTAGACCAATCTCAACTGTGCCATCGTTCTCCCGGGAAACGACAGCAAGGTCGTACCAAGTCGTGAGCGGTTTCATTTTAGTGGTAATGGTGCTCACTTGGAAACTGATTTGTCCGCTGGATGACATGGCCGTTGGCTTGGCTGGCCGGTGATTAACGATAGAGGTAAAGCGGGTAGACGGGGACCAGTCTGTACACTCCCGGATCAGGGAACGAAAACCAACTCCTTCGTGGGGAATACGACTCCGCTGCTGATCTCGCACTTGGTTTAGTAGTTGAAGGACCGAGTGCTTGCCAGAACTATCAGCAAACCTGACCCGCATAGGGACGTTAGTTGCACAGCAGCCGACAACAGTACCGCTTATAGACGGGTCGACCAAGTTTCTCCCAGAAATGGTATCTCCAAACACTACATCGCTCTTCCCCGTATACTGGGCTAGTACGTGCGCCCATGCACAGCTGATGATTGTTGAGGTAGTGATGCCCTCTCCCTTCGTTTTTGGGACTGATATCATCTTGTCCTTGGTAAAGGCCATGCGCAAGGGACTCTGTTGGTCAGATTCTGTGGTGGGAATGAGCTCGGGCATGGCAGACCCATCAAGCAAGCTCCGCCAGTAGCTGCGGCTTGTTTCGTTTGTCTGCCGCTTCAGATCTGCGACGTAGGCGGCGAAGGAGCCTAATCGCGACTTATAAGCATCTTGTTGATGGTACAATTGACGGAGGGTGTCCAGGATGATTGGAAGAGACATGGCGTCGTATATAGCATGTGACATCCGCAACAGTATGCGGGTCCTTTTGCTCTCATATTGGTGAAGAATAGCCATGTTCATCATTGGTGTGCCAAGCTGAAGAGGTTGAAGGCACATGTGCCCTTCGAATAAACGCTCGGTGGCATCTTCTAGCGAGTCCTCAGCCTTGATCATGGGCACATTGTGTTGATAGGACTTCAATATGATTTGGAGAAGCCTTCCGTTGCGAAGATCAAATGCAAAAACAGTTCGAAAAGCTTCGATATGCTGCGCCAGTAGCATGCAGCTTTGCTGTAGTCGAACTGGATCGAGACCAGGATCCGTATCGAGAACAAAAGTATTTACTTCTGCCTGCGCCGCAGTCAATGCTCCTGCTACGCCGAAGGCAACAGTGTCAGTGGCAGGGAAGACATCTTGGATCGATTCTTTTCCATTCCCGGTGATGGGGCAGACGACCTCCTCCAAGAAGGCGTCGATATTGTTGTTCATACCGTCGAGTAGCTGGAAAGGGCGGTAAGGGAGCGGCGAAGCCGCTTCAAGTGCCAGTCCGGTCAGACTTTTGGCGACAATTGCCATTTTGAACAAGATTGGATTCTCAAATATGTCCACCACACGAATATCAAGAGCCTCCATCTTTGCAGTAACAACGACTTTCATCGCGCTAATAGAGTCACCACCGATATCGAAAAAGTTATCATGTCGGTCGATTGTCTCCGCCTCGACCCCGAGAACGGCTGCCCATAGCGTACGGATGACTGCCTCCTTGTTGGTGTCGACCTTTCCAGGTCTCGAGGCGCTTCGAGACTTCGTATCCCCGATCTGGATGCCTTCACTCATCATAAACTGGCGGACGGCTTTGCGGTCGATCTTCCCAGAGGCGTTCTTTGGTATCGTGTTTATTTGTAGATACAATCTCGGAACCATGTATGCCGGCAATCTATCGGCCAGAGACTCCTTAAGCCACGCCGAATGGCCTGCCACGTCGCCTTGGTGTTGGTGGCCGTCGTCGTCAGAGAACTCGAGGGCGGCAACGAGTGCCCGTTGATTATCACTGAGGTGAAGATACTCAACCACGGCCGTTCGGACCTCGGGCATGAGTTTCACAATGCACGATTCAATCTCGCCCAGGTCAACCCGCTGGCCGCGGATCTTGATTTGCGAATCGCTTCTACCCAGAATCATGATCTTGCCATCGGTGTTATATCGTACCAGGTCGCCACTGCGATACATCCGACGTCCCAACGTCTTTGGGCCAACATTCGCAGTGAAGGCGGGATCCGTGATAAACGCCGCCGCAGTCTTGGCGGGGTCGTTGCGATACCCACGCGCGACATGTGGGCCCTCAATAACAAGCTCTCCCACTGCGCCAATGGGCACAAGTCGGTTGTAATTATGAACATCCACGATCCAATTTTGGGTGCCGCGGATGGGTCTTCCAATGGTGGATGAACCACTATTGTCTGTCACTCCGGGGTTCATGGTGCTGGTGATGGAGCACTCGGTCGGGCCATAGCTGTTGGTCAGGGTGGCTTTTGAACCCAGAAGCCACTTTTCAATCAAGGCCGGGGTATTAGCTTCACCACCCATTACCAGCATCTTCATCTGGGGGACCTCGGAGGGGGGGATTAGCGCCGCTGTGCTGGCTGTGAGGGTTGTAAAGTTGCCGTTCAATCGCTGCAGGGACCCGACCAAGTCGTTCATGCGCTCGTCCTCCGAAGGCAAGCATATTGCCCCCCCAAACGTCCAGGTCATGAGAATGTCGCCAATGCAGGTGTCAAAAGTGAAGGCAGCAAATTGGAATGTGCGGTAAGTCGGGTCCATTTTCAAGTTGGTGCCCTTGCCCAGGACAACGTTGTATATGCCTCTATGCTCAAGGGTCACACCCTTGGGAACTCCTGTGCTGCCAGAAGTATACATAATCCAAGCCATATTTTCGGGTCGCACTGATTTCGAGGGGACAGCAGGATCACAGCCATCGTATGATTTCGCTAAATGAGTGAGTGCTGCCTCACTGACAACTACGCTGATGCAACCCAGCGATTGGAATTTGTCTGCCTTCGACTCGTCACAGAGTATCATGGCTGGCGATGAGTCTTGAAGAATGACGCTGATTCTCTCCGGCGGCAATTGAACTCCAAGCGGCACTACTGCGCCGCCGGCATATAAAATGGCCAGTATAGCCACCATGGCCCATCGGGACTTGTCCATGCAAAACCCGACTGATACTTCGGGGCCCACGCCCCCTTCTGCGATGAGCAGCTGGGCAAGGCTTCTGGCCGCTCGATCAAGCTGCCCATAGGTAAGCTCTCCATCCCAGCTGCAGACAGCCTGAGAGTCAGGGTTTGATCGAATAGTTTTCATGACCAGGTCATGAACACAGCCAAGGGAGGGCCATTGGCCGGTGAGATTCCAATCGGCAATTCTATTCAGATCGTAAGAGTTGGCCAGAGAAAGATCCCCCACATTCTGCTCTTCAGAAGCGGCGTTTGAAGCAAGCTGGATGACGTTGTGCTCGAACTGTCGCAAGACCGCTTGGAGCTGGCCATCATGGATGACGGCGTTATCGAACCGAGCCGCCACCTCAGCCTCCCCCTTACGCTCATCCAACTTGCACAAGATTGCGAGAGGATAATCATCAAGCGCCTCCATCTTTTGGTGTATCTGTTCAAAACCAGGCAGTTGCAGCGATGGATCATCCAGGTCCGCATCGGCCGCGGTGTGCACGAGAAACAAATGTCTGAGGTCAGCCGGGTTGAAAGAGGGAACGAATTTTTTGATCTTCTGGAGTCCAACGTGTTCAAAAGGGATCATCTCTACGCCTTCGCGATGAACAGTCTCCAGAAAGTCCCGGACCCTTTGCAAGCCGTCTATTTTGATCCGGACGGGAACGGTGGTAAATGTTGGGGCCGCAAGCTCCGTGATTTCTGCTACGGGTGCCGAGCGGCCAGAAAGATTGACTGCAAACATCACATCTTCGACACCGGCATATTGGGCTACTGTCAGAGCCCATGCTGCCCTGAGAAGACTGGGGAAGGGCGTTTGCAGTGCCGCAACTTCGTCTATACAGACTGTTTGCTTCAGGAGCGAGGTAGGCTTGGGCTCATAGAAGCCACCAGAAGGAAGCGAGGGGAAAGCGGTGAAGGAATCAGCGCCTGCAAACTTCTGGGCCCAGAATTGCGATGCGCCGTCCAAGTCGGTGTCAAGGACGTATCGAATGAATCTTGGGTACGGGATAGCCTTCGGCATCTCACGTCCAGAATAAGCCGGGTAGAGGTAGCGATACAGGATCTTTTCGATACTCCATTTGTCAAACATGCTGTGGTGGGTGGTCAAGACAAAGCACTTAGCCCCTGACCTTCTCTCCTCGACGATTGCACAGCGAAGTAGGGGCTTGCCCAGTTCGAAGCCCACGACCTTGTCCTCGGCAAGGTAGCTGTCTAGATCACCACCAATGTGCCATACTAGGGGCTCGTCGACCACCGTCTGTAGAAAGCCACTGTTGCGGTCCAGCACGATTCGAGTGCGAAGGATGGGCAGTGTTCTGGCTACCGCCTCCCATGCAGACTGGAACCTGGCAATGTCAACGTCCTCCTCACTGGCTCGGAATACTTGGCGATACGTGTAGGCCGTTGGCTGTCGTGCTGTGATGGCGAAGAGCGCTTCTTGCATAGGGGTGCAAGGATATACGTCTTCAATCTGATTAGGAGCTACTCGGCATTGAGCAGCAAAGTCTACCAGTCGAGTTTCAAAGCCGCCAGGACTACTTGGACCCTCCGGCATTAGCTCGAAGGGAGCAGGGTCCTCCTCCGCTACTTTAACCAGGCCGGTCTCTTGTTCGGCCTCCAGGATGTGAGCATGTTCCTCCAAGATGGGGTACGTAAATATGGATGCAACAGTCAACTGAAGACCGACCTGTCGAGCCGATGCGACAAGTTTCATGGCCGCCAAAGAATCACCACCGAGTCGCGTAAAGTGGTCTTGGGAACCAATAGAGTCCGCATCAATGGAGAGAACCTCAGCCCATAGCTGCTGAAGCTGTTTACCAATCTTGGTTTGAGGGCTCTTCTTGATACCTTCGCTAGCAAGATAGCGTTGCAGCAAGGCCGAGCCTGACTCGAGATTCGTTAACAGCTGACGCACAGCTTTTTTATTTGTCTTGCCAGACGGTGTCAAGGGAATCTTTTTCCAGGGCATGAATGCAGTCGGCACCATGTAACTTGGGAGCTTGTCCGCCAACCCATCCCTGAGGCCACACAGGGCTTTTTGAATCTTGCTGGAAGGAGCAAGAATGGTAACCCCGCCAATCTCCTCTGTTTGGTCAACGTCGAATAATTCAGAGTCCTCGGTGAAGTCTATGACAGCTACAAGATCATTCGCCTTCTTCCCAACTTGGAGATCGACTAGATCGACAGTTATCGTTTGCACTCCGGCGAGAAGCTTACCGATCCAGTACTCAACCCGGCCCGGGTCAACTCTGTGCCCACGGAACTTAACTTCGCTACCTATGCGGCCGATATAAGTGTAGGAACCGTTGGGATTCTGTTGAACAAGATCGCCGGTCCGATACATTCGCCTTGCGGCGCCGTCTAGACCAAGTTGCTTGATGAATCCAGGTTCAACAACGAAGCATTGCGCTGTCAGCTCTGGATTGTTCACATAGCCCCGGGCCTGCCAAGAGTTTTCAATGAGCAGCTCGCCGGGGATGCCGATTGGACACAAGCGGTTGTGGTCGGTGGTGCTAGTGACCCAAAAATTACAGTTCTCCAACGGGTATCCAATAACAGGCGCGTCTTCGATTCTTTGCATCGGCTTACCGCAGGACGAGTAGACGGAGCATTCAGACGGACCATAGATGTTAACCACCTCAGCGTGGTCGATCCAGCGCTCGACAACACTTGGCTTGATCAACTCGCCAGCGACTTGCAGCTGGGTTATGCACGGCACATCGGCTGGATTGATCATGGATGCTACGGTTGGGGTCAGCACCATCTGGTTGACATTCATATTCCTGATGGCCTGTGAAAGCGAGTTGACGCGTTGGTCTTCTGAGGGAATGCAGACACATCCTTTGAAAATCAGAGTCGTCATGATTTCTTGTAGAGTGACATCAAATTCGTGAGATGCGAATTGGAGGGTGCGGGACTTCTTAGACCAACGTGTCGCTCTTCCGTGTGCCGGCAGACTAGTGGCAAGACCGCCATGGACCAGAAGGCATCCTTTCGGAAGCCCTGTACTTCCGGATGTATACACAATCCATGCGGGATGATCAGGGTTAAGAGCTGGGCATATAGGCCCATTCATAATCGGGTCTGGAAGGTTTGCGAAGAAAGTGTCATTCACCTCAACAATACAAGGCCCCGAGCCGGTGAACCTATCGGTGTGCTCTGCGTTGGTCAGCATGACAGCTGCTCGACAATCCTCCACGAGAGCCTTAGCTTGCTCCAATGGGGACTGCGAGCGCAGCATGACAACAACCCCCCCAGATTCTAGGATACCCAGGATAGACACAACAGTCCATCTAGACTTGTCCATGCAAACCGCAACCCTGGATTCGGGACCTACTCCAAGGCTAGCAAGATGCATTGCAAGTCTTCTAGCGTTGGACCAGATTTCTTGGTATGTAAAGTTGCCGTCCCAGGCACAGACTGCTGGCGAGTCTGGCTGTTCTTCGACGACGTTCCGTATCAAGTGTTGCAGGCAAGTCAAGTCCCGCACTGGTACCCTAGCATTCTGTTTCTTGATTTTGGCTAGATCAGTAGAGGTGATTTCCTCCAGGCTGCGCAGCTGCCTCTCGTGATTCGCCTCATCGAGGAATTGCGAAACCCAGTGCTCAAACTGTCGAAGAAGCACCGCCACCTGAGCCTCGCTTACAACGTGGCTGTCGAAACGAGCTTCGAGTTTGATTGATGCCCCTTGCTGGGTGGGAAGTTGACACTGAACGGTAAGAGCAAATGTGTCAAACGCGTTCACGGCGGTATTTACCAGCTCGAAGCCAGGAACCTCGGTGGTTTCCTCTCCATTCCTGTCATATGGTGGTTCGATAACAAGAGCATGGTTAATATCCGTCGCAGGCTGGAGATCGGGACCAAGGCGTTTGATCTCTTCCAACCCTGTATGCTCAAAGGGTATCATTTCTATTGCCTGAGACTGTATATTTTTGAGATAGCTAGAAACCTTTGCTTCCTGATCGAACTGCACTCGAACAGGTACAGTAGTAATTGTGGGGGCGATGAGCTCCGTGATCTCTGCAACGGGGGCATTCCGGCCAGAAAGAGTTGCTCCGAAGACCACATCGTTCGTGCCTAGGTACTGACCAAGACTCATGGCCCAACCGGCCCTCAGGATATCAGCGAGTGAGAACCCAGATCTCGAATGATTGATCACAGAAGTATTTATCTCGGAGCGAAGCAAGGCGGCAGGCTTCGGCTGGTAGAATGAAGACGGCATAGAAGGGAAGGCTGACGGGACGTCTCCTCCAAGCTGGTCGCGCCAGTAGGAGGCAGTCTTGATGCCATCAACCTCTTTCTTGCGTTGCTGGTACTCAATAAACCTCGTGAATGGTACCGCAGAAGGCACCTCATCATGAAGATAAAGAGCCGCCAATCGCTTATAAATTAGCTGGGAGCTCCAGCCATCGTACACCGAGTGATGCGCTGTCCACACAAAGTAACGGACACCATTAGACTTCTGGTGCACCAAAGCAAAA
The DNA here is from genome assembly GCA_003012165.1 of Paramyrothecium roridum. NCBI lineage: Eukaryota > Fungi > Ascomycota > Sordariomycetes > Hypocreales > Stachybotryaceae > Paramyrothecium > Paramyrothecium roridum. The sequence goes on from PXOD01000328.1 coordinate 8,338, forward strand.
CGCATGAGCGGCTGGCCAAGGGCCATGGCACGTGATTGGTCATCTGCGACATACTCCTCCAGGTCATCATGGGTCTGCCATGTAGGAGCTCTCTTCGATAGCACCTGCAATGATCCTGAGCGCTGGCCTAGTAACATGTGGGTTCGCATGACGGGTGCCTGTTTTGCCATGACATTCCACATTTTTTGGAAGCGCAATAAATCGATAGAATCTGAGAGAGAGTAGACTTGGCGAACGAGATACGCCGTCGGGCGTTGCAGCGTGGCAGCCAACATGCTCTGCTGTAATGAGGTGCACGGATAGATATCCTCAATGTCTTCGATACTCAGGCCGCACTGGATGGCAATGTCTGCGAGTTCCGCCTCTTTATCGCTCAACGATGGCTGCCAGAGAGAGAAAGGGGGAGGGTCATTTCGCTCACCCTCTAGAAAAGAGTCATCCTCGCCAGCTGCGTTGCGTTCATCGAGAATTCGTGCGAGATCCTCAAGCCTAGGGAAGCCCAACACATCTTTGACCGTCATGTGAATGTGTTCTAGTCTAGCCATCTCAACCAGTTTTATAGCTAGGAGAGAGTCTCCCCCTCGATAAAGGAAATGATCGCTTGCTCTGATCGACGAGCTGCTCACGCTGAGGACAGTTGCCCACAGAGATTTGAGCTTTTGCTCAGTCTTCGTCAGCAGCAGTTGGCCATTGTCGCTTGAGTCTTCAAAAACATATTCCTGTAGGGCGACGGTGCCCAACTCACCAACCAACCGGCGAACCATTTTGCGATCAGTTTTGGCTGACGAAGTCAGGGGCATACGTCTGAAGGGAATGTAGAAAGTGGGAATCATGTAGGAGGGAAGCTTCGCTTGCAATGTATTCCGTAGCAGGTTGAGTCCTTCGCGAAGCTCATCGGAAGCTGGGAGAATCTCTCCATCACCCGAGGGAACAAAGGCGGTATGTTTGGAAAATTCCACAGCAGCAAATAAGATAGAACCTCCTGAAGACAATGTGTCTTTCTTGTCTGCAGGTAAAAGGCCAACTACGGCCCGGATTGCACCGTCGAGGGACTTGATTATCCAGTGCTCGACCTCCGATACATCAAGTCGTTGGCCTCGAATCTTGATTTGTGTGTCTCTTCGACCGAGATAGCTCATGGAGAAATCGCTGTTTTGCCGCACAATATCTCCTGTTCTGTAGAAGCGTCTGCCGGGCTCAATCCCTAGTACAGATGCAAATGCTGGATCGTGAACGAAAGCAGTAGATGTCTTGGCTTCGTCGTTGAGATATCCTTGGGCCAGCAGTGGGCCCTCAATCAAGAGCTCGCCTGGAGCACCAGGAGGACATAGCCGCCCTGGATTTTGCGAATCGGTAACCCAAAAGTTCACGTTCATGGGAAACCCAATGTTAGCCAGGTCTTCCACGCTCTGGAGCGGCTTGCTGACACTGGCAAATATAGAGCTCTCGGTTGGACCATAGGCATTGAAGATATCTGCCTTTCCAAGCCAATTTTCTAATACGCTCGCTTTGACTTCTTCTCCAAACAAGATCAGTTTTCGAACCATTGGGGCGTCTGCGGGTCTGATGGTTGATGCCATGCTTGGGGTGAGGGAGAGAACGTTAGCCTGTAGGCGAAGAACCGAACCTGCCAGGTCGTTGACACGATTCGTCTCATCAGGTATGCAGACACAACCTCCATAGATGAGCGTGGTAAATAATTCGGATAGGGACACATCAAATGTGTGCGCCGCAAACTGGAGTACCCTGTCCTTTTGGGACAGTTTCAGTGCGATACCATGGGCGCGCATGCTAGTTGCCAAAGCTCGATGCTCTACCAACACACCCTTCGGTGTTCCAGTAGAGCCAGACGTGTAAAATATCCATGCGGTATTTCCCGGCTTTGATCGTGTCTCTTGTGTGGTTGTTGTTGTCGTTGGTGCTGTTGTTGTTGATGATGGACTTGGCGACTCGTCCGCCATAATGTCGATGATATTCAGAAGCTGGATGCCCAGTCCAGAAAATCGGCTGACTTGCTTTCCGTCGCCAATCAAAACCATGGGGGACGAGTCATCAAGAATAGCCTGGACACGAGCAATGGGTTCTCCCACGCCGATAGGAACAACAGCGCCGCCAGCCCGTAATGTCGCAAGCATGGCGACCGGTACAAGCTTGGATTTGTCCATACAGACTGCCACTGGGATTTCTGGCCCAACACCAATATTCACTAAATGCTGAGCAAAATATGAACTGCGCTCATATAACTCCTCATATGTCAAGCTGCCATCCCAAGCGTCGATGGCGACAGCCGATGGTTGCTCCTGTGTGCGCTCGTCGACCAGTTCATGGACGCATCGATTCAGACCTTCAGGAACACGATAGTTTCGTTCTAAAATCTGTCGCTTCTGATCTTCACTGATCAGGTCGAGTCTAGACACAGTGGTGCCAATGTCTCGGAAAATAGAGTGAAGAGCCTCTTGGAAATTTTGAAGGAGACGCTGCGCATAGTCTTTATCCATCCGAGAGGCCCAGTAGTCAAGCATAAACTCTAAATCTGTTTGGCCTGCTGAAACAACAAGGGAAACATCATACTGCCGAGATTATCAGATTGCTGTGTCTTTCAACTCTCTAAACATTCGTACTTACATTTGTAGGGCTGGAGCCCTTGACAAGTTTATAACTTAAGCCTTGAAGACGCCCATCATCCTGCACAAGTCTCCGACGGAATGACATGACTGAATTGCTCCAACGACGTGGAGATGTAATGTTAGAAAGCTCTTCCTCATGGGATAGACTGTCTGCGTAGTCAGAATTGACAGCCCTGATAGCATCCAAGACGGCTGTCTCCCCTTCCAAGTTCATGGAGCAGAGGAGTGTGGTGATCAGCGGCCCAACAGCCGTCATGATGCCCTTCAAGGGCTTGTTTCTCAGGGAGGAGATGTATGAGAAGCACACGTCGTCGACACCGAGTTGGCTTCGCAGTACGACACCCCAGGCAAGTTGGCAGACACTGGCCAAGTTGATGTTATGCCGTCGACAGAGCCGGTCCATAGATGTTACGTTGACGGGCATGGTGGAATATATGGTGTCGAAGTCGTGAAAATCAGCCTCCTCTCGATTCACTGGGAGAAGTGTTGCCTGCGTCTTCAAGAGATAATTCTGCCAGTAATTCGACATATGGGTCGTTTTGGATTGATGTTCGCTCAGCGCGTATTCAGAGTAGGAGAACGCCTTCTCGCCGGTATCTACAGGTCCGACAGCAGAGACACACAGGTCGTTGAGAAGAACTTCGGCAGAGTGGCCATCCGTAATGGCGTGGGAGATAGTCAGCACAATGAGACATCTTCCAGGGCCTTCCTGAGTGATGCTCAGATTATGTGGTGTCTCGAACGGTCGAAATTCTATCTTTGCCGGCTCGAGAGCCCCTGAAATTATGTCGATTCGTGGGGTAACTTTCTTGAGCACGACTTGGTCAAAATGCCCCAGGCGACTTTCGCTCTCGATAAACACAGTCCTGAGAGACGAGTGCTTCTCGACAACTCTGCTCCATGCCGTGGCCCATTTCGCAGCGTCAAAGGATGCGAAAGGGCCTGACGTTGAGGCTCTGGCAGTAAAGCTACATATGTATGCTCCCTTGTCTAGGGAATTGCCGGTGAGCATATTGTCCTGTATGGGCGTGCACGGGTAGATGTTATAAATGTCTGCGAGCGGATCTTGGGTAATATGAAGCAGCTTTTGTTCAAACAAGCGGTCCAGAGATGGGTAGTCTGGTGATACATATGGGAAATCGGAGAGGGTGGGCAAAGGGGAACGGCTGGGCAACGTTGCGACGATGTCTTGTAGATGGCTGACGAATTTCTCAGAATGGCGCTTGAGATCTGCATCTCCTCCAAACTCGCTACCAGAAACGACCAAAAAGCTCAACTTGGTATTCGTCCAAAAAGGGGTTATGCAGAGCCCGCCTATCGAGTGAACGACGACCTCCGCAGCATGGCGTCCGGGCACTTCGTCAGTCGACTGCATTGCGTGATTGAATGAGGTACCCTTTGGCCTCCGGAGCCGAGTTGTGTTAAAGATGAGATAGTTGCGACTCGATAGATTATGGACAGAGCTCAAGAATGAACGCTGTCTTGAATCTTTCGTGCTACGGCACGCATCGACTATGTCTCCGGTGCAGTGATACGGTATCTCAACAAGCTCATCAAAGCATCCGATCACACTGTCCCACGCGTCATTCTCCTCATGGGGCCGACCATCCCTGATCTCGACATATCTCCCCGGGCTGGGTAGTTGGTCTCCAAAGGACAAAGCCAAGGCTGCGAATATTACATCATGAATCTCCGTACGTAATGTTCGGTGGCAAGTCTCGCTTTGAAGTCCTTCTGTCAACTTCAAGCTCAAACTGAAGACGTAGGAAGAGACGAATCCGGCTTGCGGCAAGGAGTTATTCAGCGGCGACTCTGAATTCACGGTTGGTTCAGTCGCGACAACAGATTCCATTTCTTTCCCCTTTCCATCATTTACTCGCTTAACCCATTCGGAGACGGTGTGAGATTGAGTACTCAAGTCGCAAGATCCAGTTGAAATTGCCTGGATATCCTGAAGGAGAGTATGCCAAGAGTGAGCATCCAAAGCGGCAGTGTGTGCCACCAAACCGAATTTCCTGACCCGGGATCTTTTTCCGAAGAAGACAATGCTGAGCACAAGTTGTCCTGACGCGCAAACCTCCTCTTGCAACTTTCTCACCTGAACGATAGCCTTCTCGTCGGACTCATATGGCAGCAAGGTTTCGGAGGGCAAATGTGTGTGGCCTGACAAGACAAAGGAGTCCTTTTGATCGGGGTCCAGAGAAGCTCCAAGAATTGGATGCTTCTCCATCAGCCTCTCCAACATTTGAGTAGCATCAGCAAGGGACATTGGAGCCTCAACATCCAGTGTGAAGCCCTCTGACAACCCGAAGGTACGATACAGGCTCTGGAGCTCTGTGTGGGGAACAGAAAAAATTCCGTGGTCCGTCGTGGAACTCGATTGCAACAACTCTGGATGGCTTTCCACCAGCTGCCGTGCTAGATCACGCATCGACATATTCGAGACATGGGCCATATCGACGAGGAGACCGAGCTCTCTACATTGCCCGGCGAAGAAGACTCCGGACAGCATGTCGCCGCCTTGCTCGACGAGAGATTTCTCTACATCAATCTCAGATTCGTCTCTTTTCAAAACCTGAGATGCCGCCCTGCACAGCAAGGTTTCGATGCCATTGTGACCACCCATCTCATGCATGACAGCCTGGAAGCGGCTGCAACGCCAATAAAGTCACTCACTATGGCAACAACCAAAATATGCACACAGTAAAAGCGTAAAAAAGCTCAGGGGGGGGGTTTCGAAGAAGAAAAAAATGGCTTATGATTGTATTGAGCCTTGGAAATGTTCTCCAAACCAGTTGAGCGTATACGACCGTCTTGTTTATCCGATGACATACAAAGCGGGCGGCTTATTCCTATCGAGCTTTTGCACACTTATCCTTACATTGACCATCTGCTAGTTTAGTACAGGAGATAGCCTGTCCGCCAAGCATGTCCCCATATAGCGTGGGCCTAGGTTTGGGGGGTGTGGGGGGGGGGGGGGGTGTGTGAGGCGGATGGTGAGATTTATAGCAACATCCTCCATGCACATCGGAAAACTCGGAGCTGACTCCAGAACTAAGGCGTCATAATGTGTTGGACCAGATTAAGTGATTGGGTTGTTTATGTTTGTCTGCCTGCCTGCCTGCCTAGAGCCTGGTTTCCCCCTCACCTACAATGTCCAGGATATCCCCAGCTATACAATACAGCGCTGTTCCATGTGATACGATCTGTGTATATTTAAGGAGTTAACAGGGCTTTCTACTTACGCAGCTGCTAGTAGAAGTCGGCTCTATCAAATAATGCTATAGTTTTTCTACATCTATTATACCATAATTAGAATAGCTAACTAGAATGCTTATGATCAGCCATGTATATAGAGCGAAGTAAGAGTCTACTTCGGAAATCTTAACGGCCAGATATCACGATTCGGTCCCGAGTCCAGGCCCTAGTTTACATGAAACAGACGCAGTGGACGCGCCGCAGTCACCGCCCGCCCACAACTAGTCACGGACCACCTTTTGGTGGTTTGCAAGCCGCGGCCTCTGCTTATGCCTAGACCGCCTTGCGTATTTTCATCAGCAATCTGTCAGCAGTGTACCCATTAAAGCCTTAGCTGCTTATCCCTACTGCAAGCCTCGCAACTATGCGTCAACTATCAATACTCCTACGACTACTACGCGTATGCAAGCACACAGTCCACGGCGGATAAAGCAAGAAAACGACAGGCCACTTGGTTCCACCAGAGCTGATAATTGGGGTGGCGTTAGATGTGCTGCAAGGATGCAGCTCCCAATTTTAGTGGTGAGTGGACCTGATGTACCAGTACCAGTTCAGGGTAAAGTAGAGTGGAAGGATCCCCTTACATGGAGGAGGATCCTACCATGCAAAGTCATCCTTAGCGATCCCCCACCGAGTCCCCACATTCACGGGTAGGTTCCGAACTTCACCAGCCTCGGTCAGTAAACCGTGCGCAGGATTAGGTGAGCAATGCGTCTACAGGGACCCTACATGGACCCTACATGTACACCATGGACCCTGGGTGAGCAACTCGAGAATCCTTTGGTGGCGGCACGTTGTCGGTGGGGAGAGCTTACAATTCCGACTTATAATTTGGAGAATCATTCTTCTTCCTCGGTGCTGTGAGGTACAGCTCTCTCACATCTTGACCATATTCCTCTCTCAAACATAATGGGTTCACTAGGGCCCACGCGTGCCGTAAATGGCAACCCCGTTGTCAATGGCAGTGGACCTGTCAATGGCAATAGGCCTGTCAATGGCAGTGCGCTTGTCAACGGGCACTCTCCAGCAGAAACAAACGGAGACCATTTGGAGCCTATTGCCGTGGTGGGCATGAGTTGCCGGCTCTCTGGAGACGCATCAGATACACAAAAGCTGTGGGAACTACTCACTCAGGGTCGTTCGGCGTGGTCAAAAGTGCCCAAAGATCGATTCAATCAAGAGGCTTTTCATGATCCCTCAGCTGAGGGCAAGCCCGGAAGGGTAAGAACATATCACAACCAGCATCAGCCCGGCAATCCGTCTTAGTTTTATTCAGAATGTACAGCTGACCACCTGATGTCTAGACAAGCACAGATGGTGGACATTTTCTGAAAGATGATATCAAAGCCTTTGACGCCTCCTTCTTTGGAGTCAACCCGATAGAGGCAACGGTGCGTATTTCTATTTCCATTTAGTAAAAATTCAGCTTGCGGAGGTACCTACTAACACTCTGCTCGCTCGCCATCTTAGGCCATGGACCCTCAACAGAGACTGGTTCTTGAAATTGCCTATGAGGCTTTTGAGAATGCCGGCCTCACCCTTGAACAATTGTCAGGGTCCAACACTGGTGTCTATGTTGGCCAGTGGTCATCAGACTACCAAGAGATGCTCCTTAGAGATATCGACTTTCCACCCATTTACCAGGCCAGCGGCGTCGGAGCGGCCATTACCTCTAACCGTGTTTCCTATTGTTTCAACCTACATGGCCCCAGTCTCACTCTCGACACCGGCTGCTCAGCGAGTCTGGTAGCCCTTCATCAGGCTGTGCACAGTCTCCGTGCAGGCGAAACGGATCAATGCTTCGTGGCGGGAGTCAATCTCCAACTCGACCCACAGCGTTATGGCTATCAAAACAAACTTAGTATGTTCTCCAAACAGGGCAAGTCGTTTACATTTGATCACCGCGCCAAAGAGGCCAGTGGCTACGGTAGAGGTGAAGGGTGCTCAGGAGTTGTCCTTATGCCTCTTTCACAGGCCGAGAGGCAGGGTTATCCAATCCGCGCTGTTATTCGAAACTCGGTCGCCAACCAGGATGGCAAGACAAACGGAATCACTGTCCCAAGCGCTGCAGCGCAATCCGCTGCCATAGAGAGGGCTTATGCTCAGGTCGGCCTGGTGCCGTACGCAGACTATGTTGAGGCACACGGGACGGGCACCTCAGTTGGCGATCCCATTGAGGCACGGGCGATCGCCAAGGTCCTCGGTACTGCTCGGAATTCGGATTCGCCACTGCCCATCGGCTCCCTCAAGGCCAACATTGGTCATACTGAGAGTGCAGCTGGCCTCACCGGTCTTATTAAGGCCGTATTGATGCTCGAACACAACATGATTCCGCCTCAGGTCAATTTCGAGAAGCCGAATCCGGAGATTGACTTGGATGCCCTCAATCTTAGAATCCCAACAACTCTCGAGTCTAGGCCGCTCAAGAGAATTTCGGTTAATAGCTTCGGCTACGGTGGAACCAATGCCCACGTCGTTGTAGACGCTGCGGACGTCGCCCCGGTCAAGTTGACAAGCACCGATAGTCGTGTGCCTGAAGGTGCGCCCAGGGCTAAAGAACGACTTTTTGTTCTCAGCGCTGCCAGCGAGAAGTCGTGCCAAGATATGGCATCCAAAGTGGCCCAGTATCTCGAGAGCCAGGCGGATGCGGCTGACGCGGACACATTGTTGAGTCGCCTTGCATACACCCTGAGCAGGAGGTCTGTCATGGAGAACAGGGTTGGAGTCATTGCCTCTGAATTGAATGACTTGGTTGCGCAGCTCACCAAACTGTCCAATGAAGCTATCCCGCGCGCCGAAAACCAGACGGCCCCTCGCATCGGCTTCGTTTTCAGTGGCCAAGGTGCCCAGTATCCTCGAATGGGCCAGAGTCTGCTGGGCTCATGGCCTACTTTCACCGCCAGTATGAAGCGGGCAGCTGCATGCGTCCAGGCATGCGGAAGCTCATGGGACCTACTCGAGGAGCTGCTCAAGGAGCCCGCAGAGAGCCGAATGGAGGATCCATGTATCGCACAGCCCATTTCCACGGCAGTCCAAATCTCTCTCGTGGACACCCTCAAGGATCTGGGGGTAGTTCCGAGCGCTGTGACAGGCCATTCCAGCGGCGAGATCGCTGCCGCGTACTCCGCCGAAGCCATCTCGTTCGAGGATGCCATGACAGTATCATATCACCGTGGTCGTCTAACCAGCGATCTGAAAAAGGAAAACAAGGGCAAGGCCGGCGCCATGATAGCTGTCGGGGCATCAGCGACGACAGTTAAGCAATCCATCGACCAGCTAGGTGTTGCTGCTTCCAGTAGGATTGCCATTGCTTGCTTCAACAGCCCTGCGAGCGTGACAGTATCTGGAGACGAAGATGTCATTCAATCCCTAAAGCAGCGACTGGACGAGCAGGATATCTGGAATCGACTTCTCCGTACCGGAGGAGCTGCCTACCACTCGCCTCAGATGCTCCGGATTGCCGAAAAATACCACGAGGCTCTGAAGGGTGTATCTGATGGCGTACCTGGATCTAAGATCAGCATGGCCTCCTCTGTCACTGGCGAGGATGTCGGAGACAAGCCCATCACCCGGGACTACTGGGTACATAATCTGGTCTCGCCTGTCCGCTTCACCGACGCTTTGAAGAAGACGTGCGTAGGAGAAAATGGCACGCGAAAGGTTGATTTGCTTCTTGAGTTGGGATCCCACTTCCAGCTTGAAAGTCCTATCAAGCAGACTGTGAGGACTTTCACCGGAGAGGCGGCCAAGATACATTATGCTGGGTCTCTAAAGCGCGGTGAGGATGCCCAGCTCCGCCTCATGGAGATGCTCCGGTCCCTATATCTGGAAAAATCCCCGGTCGCGTTTTGGAAGGTCAATGCTAGTTTCGAAACGGCCCCTAAACTCCTGACGGATCTTCCCCCGTATCCATTCGACCACTCCAAGACATACTGGCACGAGAGTCGGGTATCCAAGGCGTACAAGCATCGCACATTCCTACCCCATGAGCTCCTGGGTAGTCTCGTCCATGACAACAATCCCCAGGAGCCCAGATGGCGTTGCTTTCTCAACCTGAAAGACGTCCCCTGGCTGAGTGGCCACATTGTCCAGGGGCAGACCATTTTCCCCGCCACGGCATACCTCTCCATGGTCTTCCAAGCGGCACGACAAGACACGGCTATGCGGAGTCCCGAAGCAGCAATTAGCCGCTATATCCTTCGGAACGTCACTTTCTCACAAGCGCTGGTTCTGGAAAATAACAAGCCCGACTTGGAGGTCAGCCTGTCGCTTCGGCCCCAGGCAGTGTCGGCGAGAAAGTCGTCCCAGCTGTGGCAAGAGTTCCGTATCTTCAGCACAACCGCCGATGATGTTTGGACTGAGCATTGCCGAGGCCTTGTACAGGTTGTCTTGAAGTCAGAGTCTGCCACCCAGGAGGACAGTTTTGTCCCTACCCGGGTCTCGCTGCCACCGCACGCCCAACATGTTCAAGCCAAGCAATTCTACCACAGGGCAAGAGATATTGGCGTCAACTGGACCGCGCCGTTTGACAACCTTACTGATATCAAGATCGCTTCCGGATCGTGTATCGCAGACTCGTCATTTGTGCCCGGTGCCGGTGCCTCTGAGACAGAGTACACTATCCACCCCGGCGTCATGGATGCTGTCCTATACCACGGTATGATGGGTGTCCTCATCTTCGATGAAAATGACAAGTCGCCCGTTGTGCCGACTTTCATCGACAGAATGATTGTGACAGAGCAAGACCGGGCTAAGCCGCTTCAAGAGGTGACATGTCACGCCAGTCGCACCGAGAGTCAGCTCATTTTTAATATTGGCATTTATGAGAAAGAAAACGAGGATAACATGGTCGTGCAGGCCTGGGGAGTGGTTGCTACCAAGTTGCCAGACGTTTCCATCGGCGAAGGTCGCAAACGGGACTTGTGCCACGTTCCGGACTGGGTGACTTACATGCCCAAGACTACACAGAAGCACATTGATGATATGTGCAAGAAGTCGCTCGAAGAAAGGTCCATCATTCCCGAAATCAAGGCTTTGGAGGCACTAACTATACATTACGTCAAGCGTGCCATGGCCTCCACGCCGGCAGATGAGATAGCCGAAGGATACCAGCGCAACTGGTATGAATGGATGAAAACTTTCTCCAACCAGGAGCCTGATCCATCCTACCTCAAAGCAGGAGAGGAAGATGGTAGCGTTTCCGCAGAGGTCGCGCGGCGCCTGGGGCCCCGTTTGAGCGAGATCCTGCGAGGAACTACTCATCCCTTATCCATCCTGAATGAAGATAACTTGCTGAGCGGACTTTACTTGGAAGGTGGCAACGCTCGCTGTATTGCGCAGATGGCAGCGTACATCGGCGAGTTGGGCCGGGTAAATCCCAACATGAAGATTATCGAGGTTGGCGCTGGTACCGGATCAGCCACCTTGCCTGTTCTACAGGCTCTGCAAGCCCCGAACAGAGTGCTAGTGTCCAGTTACGATTTCACCGATATCTCACCAGGATTTTTCCCATCGGCGCGAGAGCTGCTCTCTGACTTTGAAAACGTTGTTCAGTATAAAACCTTGAATGCCGAGAAGACCGCGGAGGAAAACGGCTTTGAGCCCAATAGCTACGATATCCTTATCGCTTCTAACGTTCTCCACGCTACTCCTTGTATCGACGCCGTCCTGGAAAACGTTAAGTCGCTGCTTCGCCCCGGCGGTAAGCTGATCCTGATGGAGCCTACTGAGAATCTTCCCCATTACGGTCTTGTTTTTGGTTCGCTTGCTGGTTGGTGGGCTGGGGTCGACGAGGGCCGGACGCTCTCGCCTATGCTTTCTCGTTCCCAGTGGATCCAGACGCTTTCAAAGAATGGATTTGTCAATAATGAAGCGGTTTTCGAGGACTACCCTGTGGCTGATGGCGGCTCCATTCATGTCTTTGTGTCTGAGATCCCGGTTCCGCCCCCTGCGGCAGCGCCTCTGGATGTTGACATTGTATCGTTTTCAGGAGAAGGTCTCTACTTGAGCTTTGCGGAGAAGCTTCAGAAGAACCTCTGGGATCGCTCAGTGGAGGCCTGTGTTGCATCCCCATCCGTCTCTGGAGACAAGATAAGCATCATTATGCCTGACTTCGTCGAGCGAGTGGCCTGGGACATGGATGGCCCGCTCTTCGACTCACTCAAGGCACGGGTTGCTGGCTCCAAGGTCATTGTGTTCGTGATGTGCACGGCCAAGGACAAAGAAAAGCGGCCCAGTGGTGACTGGATCTACGGGTTCGTCCGATCGATCCGCTATGAGTACGCCTCTGTGCGCTTGGTCACTCTCGAGCTCGAAAGCGGACTGGAGGCTGGCGTAGAGGCTTTGTCAACTATCTTGAATAGCCCGACAGCTGATATGAGCCTTCCTATCGAGGAGATTGAGCTTGAATACATGGAAAGGGAAGGGCAGCTCTTCGTTTCCCGTATGCGTTCGGAGCCGAGCTTTGACAGCTACGTTAGCCGGGATTTGGGCAGGTCGGCCCCAGAAGAGGGTCCATTTATTAACGGCAGGCCCATGTCGGCAGAGCTGGGCGTTCCAGGCGTGCTCGACACCATCCGTTGGGTAGACAACCCCGAAATTACCGGACCAGTGGACCCCGATTGTATTAGGATGCAGCTTTGCGCCGCCAGCATTAACTTCAAGGATGTGCTGGTTGCCTCGGGCCAGCTGGAGGGCATCACCCAGATGCGCAATGATTGCAGCGGTGTCGTGCTCGAGGTCGGAGCCAACATGACCAGCAAGTTCAAACCCGGAGACCGCGTCTGCTCCCTGTATTCCCAGTCATTCACAAACTACCCCATGGTCCATGGCTCGTGCGCACATGTGATACCCGAGGATATGGACTTGGCGGACGCGGCTTCGGTGCCCCTTGTATGGTGTACAGTCTACTACTGCTTGATCACTATTGCCAGGCTGCAAAAAGGTGAGAGTATCCTCATTCACTCTGCTGCTGGCGCGGTCGGGCAAGCATCGATTATGCTGGCACGTCATCTCGGCGCCGAGATATTTGTCACATGCGGAAACGAGGCCAAGGTGGAACTGCTTCACACTGAGTTTAACATTCCAAGAGATCATATCTTCTCTAGCCGTACCACGGCCTTCCGCGACAAGATTCACGCCATGACCAACGGCTACGGAGTGGACGTTGTCCTTAATTCTCTAGGAGGAGAAATGTTCCGCGAGTCATGCAACACACTGGCAGCACATGGCCGGTTCGTTGAGATTGGTCGCAAAGATCTCATGGAGAACGCCCTGATGCCCATGGAGTTTCTGCTAAACAATATTACTTTTGCTTACGTTGACTTTGCGCACATTCTTGCGACCAGGACGATGTTGGCGCACCAGCTTCTGGGGGATGTGATGAAGCTCTTCGCTTCCGGGGCCGTGCAGCATGTTCGGCAAACCAAGTATCCGATTTCGGAGATGGCAGCTGCGTTCCGTCTGATTCAAGCTGGCAAACACACTGGTAAAGTTATCTTGACCGTGGAGCCGGAGAATAAGGTTAAGGTGAGTAAATTGAACGAGTTCAGGGCGAGGCAAGGTCGCCTTGTGAGATGGGTAGAAGAACTATAACATTTACTGACTGGCATTCCTCTGCAATACAGGTTGTCCCATCAAAGCCTCTATCCGTTCAGCTCAACTCAGAGGCAACCTACATTGTGGTCGGAGGCTTGGGAGGCCTGGGCAAACGGCTCGTCGACTGGACTGCAGAGAAGGGAGCTCGCCATATTGTCATCTTCTCTAGGACTGCTCAGCCTGACTCGGATACTCAGAACTTCCTCAACAAACTAACAGCCCAGGGCGTTATTGTCCGTGTCGAAAGGTGCGACGTGAGTTCGGAGGAGTCATTGAAACAAGCCTTGGCCACAATTCAGAAAACGATGCCCCCGATTCGCGGATTGTTCCAAGCTGCCATGGTTCTGCAAGATATCTTGCTGGAACACATGACCGTTGAGCAATGGTGCAAGGTCACAGCCCCCAAGATACAAGGCACATGGAACCTGCACAAGCTTCTGCCTGAAGACATGGACTTTTTCATCATGCTATCGTCGGTAGTGTCGATGGTTGGAACTGTTGGAGCCGGTAATTACGCTTCGGCATGCGCCTTCCAGGATGGTATCGCTCGCTACCGCCGGCGACTAGGCATGCCGGCCTACTCGGTCAATATCGGTGCCATTGTTGAAGCTGGCTATGTCAGTGAGAATCCAGACGTCGCTGTCAACCTCCGAAAGAACGGACTTGGTAGCGTTGCTATTACTGAGTTCTTGTCCCATCTCAGCGACATTATTCAGCACAAGACGGTTTACACTCAATCATCGCTCGGCGTCCTGCCCAACGGTACGGAGCGCGGCCTTGGAGAACCGCGCTGGGCAAATGACAGGAGGCTTGCCCAGATTTTTGGATCGGAGAGTCAGGGCGGCAGCAAGACAGTTGGCGGTGGTGCTGACAATATTGGCTTCGCGCTCCAAGCTGCAGCGACGTTCCAGGAGGCCCAGGACATCGTTTGCCAGGCCATTGTCAAGCAATTGGCAACCATTCTCTCCACAGACGCAAACGACATCATCCCGGCTCGGAGTTTGGACTCGTATGGTCTGGACTCGCTGGTCGGTGTCGAGCTGAGAAACTGGATCGGTGCCTATCTACAAGTTAACCTACCTCTGTTGGTCATGTGGAATACTAGCAGCATCAATGAGCTGGCCGAGATTGTGACCAAGGGATCTAGATTGGTCAAGGTGAAGTCGGAGGAGGCGACGGAGGAGGAGGAGGTTGAGGCAGCTAAAGAATGAAATAGCGGGTATTTACATAAGGTATATTGATTATCTGCTATATTAGACTCTATTGGACTCTGCTTGGGGTTTCCTCATGAACTTTTGCTATTATCATCATGTTATTCTCCCGACAGCAGATTGCCGTTCGAACGGCTGCCAGCCGGTCCTTGCGCCACACTAGATTTTCCTTTGCTCCTAAAAGACAAGTGAGGTGGTAGTGGAGACCAGAGGAAATGAAGATAAACCCCCACAGAATGAAACGAAAGGACCCCCATTATCTGTGCTGGACTGCTGCTACGGCACAGGCTGGGGTGTACGTAACGAGTGGAGTTCAAGAAGTTGCCGAGTGCCGGGGCTTGCGGGGCTTAAGTGGACGCCAGGAGTAAAGGAATGGAGATCTGGGGTAGTGCCCCCTACCTTAGCTCTCTTTAGTGCTGACGCTTTGACCATCACAATTCGTCCCTTCTGCCGGATACAGTACGTAGACTTGTACCGGTACTTAAACTCGTCACCACGTTGCCTGATGATGCATGGGTAGAGCTGACAAGGATGCTCTGCCCGGCTACCCTGGCCGAGTGGAATAGCCAGTGTCCAGTATAAGCGGCTGGACCCGGAAAGATCCTCTCGATCAACGACTTCTAGGGGTGCACTGCACTCCGTACGGAGATGTGGGTAAGATATGCAGGCTGCACACCTCGTATCCGACAGGTAATATCAGTGGGTCGTTTGGCGTGATCCTCCTCTGTCCATAATGGAGGTACATAATAAAACGATTGGGATTACGCACTCTAGCCTAGCCCTTGACTATCCAACCACGCCCCAATAGTACTCTCACAGAACAATTATGGCACTAACAGAGGGCATTGTTGACCTGCTGCTGTCCAAGCCCGTCCTTTTTGGTCTGGCAGCATGCGCTCTGCTCTTCCTCGTCGGGCGGGCACTCGAGCCAAGCGTCGAAGGCCTTGAGCCTCCGATTCTTAGGCCCAATATACCTATATTCGGTCACTTCTACAGTATACTCAAGGACCAGGAAGCATTCTTTAAACGTCTGGAGTAAGTCTATATCCATACGTCTCTTCCTGTTCCAGTGTAGCAAGAGCACTGTTGGAAACACCAGACACAGCCACGTCGCGCCATGGCCACTAACACATCCACTCTTCAACAGCAAGAAATATCACATGCCCATCGCAACTGTTCCCATCTTGAATAATAAAATGTATGCAATAACGGATCCCATTCTAGTCCAGTCGGCGTATTGCAACAAGAATCTCTCCTTCACCCCTTTTGCTGTAAGGGGTGCTCAGAAGGTGGCGGGGTTCGATGATGCGTATCACAAAGTGCTCATGGAGACAAATGTGTTGCCAGAATACTTCAAGAGCCTCTACGACGGGACTACTGCCCAGCACATCCATCAATTGAATGTCACCTCCCTCAAGCACGTGTCATCGCACATTAACAGCATTGGAGAAGATGGCATGAATATTGCTAATACCTACCTCTGGCTGCGCAATCTCATGACCGTCGCTACGTGCGAAGCTCTCTATGGTCCTGAGAATCCCATCAGGGGTGATGAACTTGTAGAGGATGTCTGGTAAGGTCACCGCTGATGGTTAACGTTAGTATGTTGCTAATGACATTTTGTTATAGGACGTTCGAAACTGGCCTGCCTTACCTTTTCTTCCATATTTTCAATTCCAAGACACTGCAGCGTACAAAAGAGGCAAGACGAAGGCTGCAGCTAGCCTTGGGAAAGTGGTGCACAACCATGAAGCAGGACGACGAACAGGTTTCGGCGTATATCAGAAATCGTGTCGGCATCCTTAGAGGATACGGCGTCGAAGGGCAAAAGCTTGGTGACATTGAGGTTGGCCTCATTCATGTGCCAACATCAAACTCTATCCCGACCATATTCTGGTTCTTCATCCATGTCTTCACGCGGCCTGACCTGGTCGTCCAAATGCGCACTGAGGTTGAGCCCATTGCGGAGCGCGGTCCGGATCATGTAGTGACCATCAATATAGACGACATCCTCGAAAAGTGCCCTCTATTAATCAGCGCCTACCGTGAGGCTAGTCGCATCTGCAATGGGTTCACCTGCAACCGAATGGCCCTAGAGGACACGATCATCACGGACAGACATGACCGCTCATACCTGCTAAAGAAAGGCGCCGTCGTGAAAATGCCTGCCGGAGTCATGCATGCCTCGGAGGAAATATGGGGCGAAGATGCAGCGACCTTCCGAGCCGATAGGTTCCTGGACAAGGGGTTGACGAGTGAACAAGCCAAGTTGAGACGTGCTGCCCATACCCCATTCGGCGGAGGTGCTCATATGTGTCCTGGGCGGAATTTCGCCACGGCCGAGATTTACGGCTTTATAACCGCGCTACTCTTGGGATATAATGTGGAACCCTTGGACGGGAAATGGGATACCTACAAGCCGCCGCCTATGGCTTCATGTCCCCAAGCGACGTCTGTGTGCAAGCCAGTAGACGAGGCTTCGGTGTGTGGCACCCGCCTCACTAGACGAAGTGGATGGGAGGCAGCGCAGTGGAGGTTTATCTCTGGCCAAGTAACAGAGTGAGCAGCATTGAAGTTACTCTAGGTTTGGGTTGAAGACAGGTAGATATGCCATAGAGGAAATAATTTGTCGATGTTAAGGATATATCTATTTACAGACGGCATTGTGTGCTCTCAACCAATAGAATTGAGCAGACCATTTGAACGAGTCATTAGTCAACAAATAAAGATAAGTGCAACAATACGCGGTTACCAATAGGAAAGGGCAATTGTTAATAGAGATAATGCAAGAGTGATGATGGCTTCGGTATTTACGAAGTTTTGAATCTTCCCTCCCCTCTCTTAGTCTACAGGTGGCCTACGAGAGGTGATTTCCCAGTTTCTCAATAACCTTACTATTATAGCTACACCGAGACGTACTAGAAGCTGACCTCTTCTGAGTGTTCTCAGCGAACACACACTCTCTCGCAACCTATTACTCTCCCACCTATGAAGTCACAAGCCTCATTTGACTTTGTATCGCCCTCCTCCGTGAAAGTGTCCCAAACACTATGTGCCTCCAGTAGCCTGCGGCTTGAAGAAAACGGTCATCATCCCATCTATGGTAATCTCACCCAAGACCTTCTTCACTTCTCCATGAGCAGGACATTCGCTCTCGTAGTACTTCATGTCGTCTATGCTAGCAAACTCGGTCTTGTTGACGAAGGTGTAGCCTTCAGTGCGTGGGCCTTCTTCAACAGGACCGGCAACCATACTAAGTATGTAAGGCGTACCATTCTAGTATACCTGTGAGTAACTAAATCTCAAACAAATATGGGCGTCTTCGTGGCCACAGTGAGATTGAGACCCATTGGGCTAAGTTAGGGGAGTTATCTTACCCTGCGATTGTCAGCAGCCATCTTCCGACACTGCTCTAAAAACCTTTTCTGGTCCTCAGCCTTTGGCATCTTGAACATCGTCACACGGTGCACACGATCAGCTACGCTTACGTAGCTGCGGCTGTGTCTAGTGACTCCTTTCTTCGCAACAGTGGTCAACGGCTGAAGGCCACGGAAGGACCTTGTAAGCGCAAACATTGCGATTCAATATTGGTGGGTTAGACTATGTTGATGAGAAAAGTCCAAACTGGCTCAAACATATGAAGAAGTAAATGATACCCTGTCAAAACAGTCGATGATGAGGCTGAGTCGAATGTTTCCCAGTCTTTCCAAGTGTACCGTCTAGATTGCGTGAGATATGTCACCTCAATTAGTAATGAATTAGCGGTCAGCAAATGCGGTGCACTATTCTTCCTCACTAACTGCTTCGACATCTCCGCAACCAGGCATCATCGTTTGCTCTAACCAGCGGCGGACGGCTAATCCAATGGAAGATGCAGGACAACTCATCCGTGACACCCCACCCCGTCGCTTATCTTGCTTTCGAAGGAATTTGTACTCGATATCACATTAAAAGCGAGCGACTCCAGTACTCGTAAGCGCTAAACCCCTGTGTGTTACACCTGTGCGTGCGGTGCTCGACTACAGGACATGTAGACTATTCATGAGTGCTACACCCTTGCGCGTCGGGTGTGGGCGCAGTTTTCGACACGACCCTCACTAGGACAAGGATCATGTCTTCAATATAGGCCGAAATGTGGCGGGTCTCACGGGATGTAAGCTGCAGGACAACCAGTACTAGGGGTTCCACATGATCCTTCGAGGCCACATACACTCCTACAATGTGCGAAACCGGCATGTGGGCGGGAAGAGTTTCTATTTCAGTGCGATTGCTGTTGAGGTCCCTGGAATTTGAGGCTTATGACGAGACATCCAACTATTGACTTCACCAATGTCTATCACAAACTCATCTAGGCACGTTCAAGTGCTCATGCATTGTGCCAGGAAGCCTATCTTAGCATTTCCGTCAATTTCTGATAAGCTTCAAGCGGTACCATGCTGCAGCACCCGACGAGCTCGCTCTGTAGCCTTCAGCACTTCTGCCATAACCCGCAACCTGGCGCAATCGCTGCGGGGAGATGCGAGTGAGCCCAGTGCTGTTCTTCATCCGACTTTAAAACCACCGCCTCTGAACATTGTGGCAGCCAAGGGCACAACAGTGACATTCTCCAATGGCAAAAAGATCGAGGATACGACTTGTGGTGCAGCAGTAGCCTGTATTGGCTACGATAATGAGAGGGTCAAAACTGCGATGATTAAACAAATGGATAATTTTTCTTATTCAAATTCTATGTTCTATGGGCATCATATTGGCGAAGAATTGGCGGCAGAGCTGATCAGGGGGACTAAGGGGGAGATGTCCAAGGTATACCTGATGTGTTCTGGTACGTTAAGACGTTTTTGTTCAAAGGCAGACGTGACGTCTAAACAATTCTTAGGAGCTGAAGCCATGGAGGCAGCCATGAAGATGGCGAGACAGTATTACATGGAGTTAAATCCAAAACAGCCCCGGCGTACAAACTTCATTGCTCGCGAAGGGTCTTACCACGGCTCAACACTAGGGTCGCTTTCGATGAGTGGCCATGTGGGACGGAGGAAACTCTTCGAGGGCATGTTGTTCGACAACGTTCATCGTGTATCAGCCGCCAACGAGTATCGGGGAAAGGCTGATGGCCAAACAACGGAGGATTATGTACAGCAATTGGCAGATGAGCTGGATCTAAAGTTCCAGGAGATTGGACCTGATACTGTTTGCGCATTTGTCAGTGAGCCTGTTGTTGGGGCGGTAAGTATTCATTCTGTGGACGTTTATCTACTTGGCTGATGCTATTGTATAAAAGACCCTCGGTACAGTCCCTGCGCCCGCTGGCTATTTTAAAGCTATGAAAAAAGTATGCGACAAATACGGGGCACTCCTCATTTTGGACGGTCAGTACTGACAAAAATTGAGACCTTTTTTCAGATGGCTGATTATGAACAGAGGTCATGTCCGGGATGGGTCGTTGTGGATCACTTCATGAGTGGGAGCAAGAGGGCGTCGTTCCAGATATTCAGACCATTGCCAAAGGTCTAGCAGGCGGATTCGCACCAATGGCTGGCATGTTTATCAACCATCGTGTATCAAATGCGTTGGTAGCTGGAACTGGGTAAATATCGTTCGTCTGTATATCCCGAAATCAAAAACTAACATTCGCACCAGTGTTTTTTCCCACGCACATACTTACCAAGGACACCCCATGGGATGTGCTGCTGCACTCGAAGTTCAGCGAATTGTAAGAGAGGACAACCTCGTTGAGAATGTCCGCGAAAACGGGGAATATCTTGGCAAGCTTCTGCATGAGCAACTGGATGGCCACCCCTACGTTGGTGATGTGAGAGGCAGAGGCTTTTTCTGGTCGGTGAGTTAATCGCCTATCCGAAACTATTGCAGGCTGTAGGATGTAAGCTGACACGCATGAAGCTGGAATTTGTGGCCTGCAAGAAGACGAAAGAGCCGTTCCCACCATCAGCAGGAATCGCGAAGAAAGTTCATTTGGCAGCGCTCAACGATGTAGGCATCAGCTTCTACCCGGGAGTAGGTACTAAGGATGGTGTGACTGGAGATCACGCATGGATAGGACCTGCTTACACGAGCACAAAGCATGACGTTGAGAGGATAGTTTCCAAGGTCAAAGAATCGGTAGTCCTTGCACTCGGGTAGATTCATAGTTGAGAAATTCGAAGATCTATAAATCAACAAACCTAGTATTTCTGCTATCCTATACAGGAGAACTATTCAAGAAGATTACCAGCCATTAGTGCCATGACACCTCGACTACCGTAGCCATTAATGTTCCCAATATGGCCGTGCTGCGACAAGCGTGGTAGACGCTAGGCCAGGCAGTGTCGACCATGAAAGGCCGCGATAGCTTGATAGGGTCGAAACGATCTATCTTCAAGGGCAAGATAACGCACACTTCTGGTTGCGGATTAGATATGACATACGTCCAAAGTTCATCTCCAATGATCCTGCATAGTGCGATGTGCGCCGTCCTACTGCTTTGGCGGATAACGGGGAATGCCAATGCAGTATTCGTAGCCAGCCTGCAAGCCAGAGCCTGCGGCAAAAGGAAGAAGCGTTAGACTTGGCCCTGGAAATTAGGGGCCTTCTCGTGTGTGTGTGGCCCAGGTACGGTGATGACGTTACAACTGCCGCCGAACAAGGGGTCCCAGGCTTGGAAACGAACGGTCTCGTGGCCGTACTTGGAAGC
This sequence comes from Paramyrothecium roridum, assembly GCA_003012165.1. Lineage (NCBI taxonomy): Eukaryota > Fungi > Ascomycota > Sordariomycetes > Hypocreales > Stachybotryaceae > Paramyrothecium > Paramyrothecium roridum. The sequence continues at coordinate 29,718 of PXOD01000328.1, forward strand.
GAGTTTGGCACAGGGATCGGTGGCTGAGACTGGATGATGCGAGACAGGTTAGTGGATAAGCAATGAACGGCAGACAAAACAAGCGTTCGCGTCGATTCACCGTCTTCTGCTGTTGTCGAGTACCAATCCGTGCAAGAGGCAATTGTGTCTGTGAGCCATGCCCTGATCAGCACACGGTCATTCCGCCAAGCATGGAGCCCGGAAACACTTACTGCTCGAGCGAAACCCAGATACCGCTATACAATATTCCCTACCTTTGGAATTGGTTTAAAGCGTCAATACTTTTCTCAGCTTATACCCTAAATCGCAACCCTCTCTGACCCTGGCCCTGACATTCACGCTCGAAACGGAGTGGGAGAGGGCAATCAGACGCCTCACCTGTTTTGAACGACTTGCAATCTGACTCAACACTCGAATTCTTTTCGGCCAATCGCTGCTAAGTCAAGCCGTACCAGTAAAGGAAATCTTCACACGTTCTTCGTTTACCGGACTCAACGACTGCTGTATTGGTGAAGTACTTTGTCATCTTATTGCCCTCGTCGACCCCGAGCTGTGAGCAGTACGGCTCGCCAGCCCGGAGATAACATTCGCCGTCGTCCCTAAGCCGCCCTCGGAGGGATGGGTTCCACTCGACGAGGCTGTTCACGGATATGCCATAGAACTTTGCATAGTCGGAGCAGCGATAGCTGGCTTCGTAGCCGATGTGAACCGGTACCGAGCGGTACTGCCTGCAGGTCTTGGACGTCTCATTGGCAAAGTGATCCATGTAGCCAATATTTGGAAAGTTAGGGGTGTATTCGGAAGCGGAATCGAGGCGAAGTCGGTCTGCGGTAGTATGAACCACGTCTCAGATTCCTTTCATCAGCTGGGGACTAACAAGGATTGGTGGGAGGGTGGCATTCCATACTCTGTGGTCGACGTCTCCTCAGGTGTCTGCTTAGGCTCCGAGTTCACCCAGTCACCTCCTGGCGAGAAGACACACAGAACCGAGCTGCCGGTGGCAAGGTTGTCAATTTCCTCGCAATACTTGCCGACTTCTGGGTTCCAGGACACAATCTGCGCCCAATGAGCGCCTGCTGCTTTGGCAACCTCGCCGCAGTCCCCCTTGGAGTCGAGTTTGGGCTGGTAGGCTTACAGGTCATTTCCGACTGAATGCAGAGCTGCGTGCCAGCGGTAGTCGGGAAGTTGGCACAGAAGGCGTTAAGACCATTGGCGTATAAGAGATTTGTGGTGGCAATGCCCTGGCTCAAAGCCACAGCGCGGCAGGACTCACCCTCCTTGAGCGAGTAAGTCTTGCCATCGAACTGGGGTGTCTTGGTTGCGGCGCTGGAAGAATATGTTAGACTTTTTGCTCCTTGCTTGTCACCATGGAGGAGGGCGCAACCACACCTCAACCCACTTGGTTGTGGTAGCAAGAGTCGTCAAGGCCTTGCCTGTCAACTTGCATTCCGAGGTATGGGTCGAGTAGACATCATGAAGCTCAGTCCGAGCATTACCAATGGGCATTTGAGCCTCAGTGCGGAGAATCGATGCGATGCAACTATGGCATTGCACGCTTAAAATACTTCTCAAGAACTATCTGGGCCATGTAGTTGGCCACGTAGGTGGGAGGTCCGACGGTGTACTTGCCGCCGCTACATGCGCCATTGACTCTCCTTATCCAGTTGCTCAGTGCGCTGGCACACCCAGTGGTGCGCATCTCTCCTAGGATAGCCTCGCCCCAGTAGACGTTGTCCATAGCCAGCAGATTGAGGACTCTTTGGTCGCAGGCCACCACCGAGTTCATTTGAAGATGCAGGCGTCACTGAAGTTCTCATGTGGACTTGTAAGGTTGTGGAAGGCAACCTGCTGAGCCATCGACGGCTTTACACCCATGAAGCCCAGGAAGAAATGGGAAGCCAACAACATGATGCTGATGATTTTGGAGTAGATGGAGCACAGAGCGTCAATTCTGCCTACCACAGGTGAATGAAAGAGACGAGGAGTTGTAGGTGCTTGTTGGCTTGACACCGCATCAAAATGTGGGCGGTAGCTGCCTACTCCCTTACTTACACCTTGGCGTAGAGTCTACCCGTTTTGCATGCCATCCACGAAAGTCGTTCAAGCCGTAACCCAATTTTGCACTATAAACAATGTGTCACGAACCCTGGCACTGGGTGGGTGGATGCCGTCAGCAAAGATATACACGCCCCCTCCCTCACACTTACATGCTACACAGGCCGGGGCTTTCCAGGCCAAAACCATGCTGCAGCTTTCGGATGATCACTTGAAGCCTTCGGAGATGTCTCTTCTTGCGGCATAGCGTCCATCAATCCACTTCATGTAAGTGAACCATTTGGGTGAGGCTGCCAATAATTGAATGATTAGACGATGACTCCAACTACGCTTCTGTTCTCCTTGCCGTCTCCTGCATTTCAAAGCCTGCTCAAAGTTTCATCTTTGTGTTTTATGGCTCTTGTCCCTTCTTTTTGACCTAGGAAAAGTTCAGAGTCGGACCACACGGCTCAGCTGGACTGAACTCCCTGTGCGAAACCATGTTTCATTCTCTAGGTCGTTTGGCGCTATGCACTGGGCCTGCTTGGTTGAGCTTTGTCGATACCGTAGGAGCCCAGTACATGCTTCAAGGCAAGAGAGTCTCCAGGCCTAGAGATACTTCGCCTATCACCATCCTTTCCAACAAGAAGCCGTGGGATAATGGCCTCGAAAGAGGGCGCTGCACCAAAGATATCGAGTGTAGTAACTACGCATGCTGCAACGGCAGGACGAGAGAGGTAAGTGATGATGTCTTTCCATACTTAGCGCATTACTCACCCGGTCACATAAGTGTCTCTATGACCCAGAAGACCACTGCTATCAGGACAACTGCTGGTCCAACTGCGATACAAAGGCCGAGTGCGGCAGGTTTACCGAGATCCCAGAGGTGGAATGCACGATTCACGTTTGCTGCGGTAAGCATGGCTTCTGCATCACGGAAACGGTTGGTGAAAACTGTCGTCTGCAGGGATGTGGGGTCTGCTGAGGCATGACGGCACTTTAAAGGACTTCTGCACTGACGTATGCCAGAGCAACTGTTTCGAGGTCGAAAAGCGGGATCCCAATGAGTCGAACGTGGAAAAAATCATTATCGGCTATGTCAAAGGCTGGGATTTCACGAGGAGAGGCTGCGCGCAACGCAAATTAGACCATAATAGGGTTGATTCTATTACCCATCTCTTCGCCTCATTTGCACATATCAAGCCAAAATCCTTCGAGGTCTACCCTATGCCGGGTGTTGCTGATGGGAACATCTTGCGGCTCGTCAGTCTCAAGAAGAAGGCACCGGGGCTCAAGGTCTGGGTTGCTATTGGAGGGTAGTCGTATAATGATCCCGGAGACACGCAAGATGTTTTCCACGACGTCTCAAGCTCAGCCGAGAAGCGGAACAAGTTCATCAGCCAACTTGAGAAATTTATGATCCCCTACGGCTTTGATGGCAAGTAGCCCCTGCTACCACGTTGGTTCGCGCTTCTTCACTAATCTGTCGACTTTGACTGGGAGTATCCGGGGGCTAAGGACAGAGGCGGCAAGCCTGAAGATGGTGCCAACTATGCCAAGCCGGTGTAAGATGTAAGAAACAGGTTTTAAAACCGTTGCACGCGGTTGGGGCATCTCCTTCACCGCGCCATCTTCCTACTGGTACCATCATCATTTTGACATCAAGGGCATGATGGTAAGTTTTGCTTCTCTGTAACACGAAGGCACTTTTCGGGACTGACAATAGCCTTAGCCGTATGTGGACTTTGTCAATTTGATGACATATGGTTTGTGAGTATCTACTGCTCAAATTCCCACCCTCTCCTGAACTCCTACATGCTTACCCTCTTACATAACCCTCTTACATAGTACGGGAGCTGGGACGAGGAATCCGACTGGATCGGTCCCCACATTTATGCTTACACCAATCTGACAGTCATCAAGAATGCGCTCAATCTTTTGAAGAGAAACGATGTGCCACCGAACCAAGTCAATCTTGGTCTTGGATTCTAAGGACGGTATGATTTTATGTCCTGATTGTGTCATCCTGATAACCCGGACCTCCACGGACTGACCTTTCTCACCATCATCAGAACGTATGAACTCGAGGATCCCAGATGTGACCGGCCTGGTTGCAGATTTAGCGACCCCGGCAGAGCTGGATCATGCTCGGTGCGTAAATCCCAGCAGATGCTGTTTCCTCAAGCCCAGCCTCGACTGTTGCACACATCAGACTGACTTGTCTTCGTCAACTGCAGGGCCAAGGCGGCTACATGAGCTATTCGGACATTGCGTACACCTGCGATAAATGGAATCCCAAGGTCATCACAGACAGGAAGGACGCAATCAAGTACTTCAGGTACGATGAGAACCAATGGGTTTCCTCCGACGACCAGGAGACGCTCAAGTGGAAGGTGGAGTTCGCCAATGCTGAGGGGTATTTGAGGCTTTTTCATCCATTTCCCTTCCCTTCCTCCTTGGGACACGGCCCGAAATATGTGCTGATACAGATACCGTATACTGTAGATTACCAGGTCTTTTTGTCTGGGTAATCACGCAGGACACAATTCAGAACTCGCTTCTCGACGCTGCTCTGCAATCAAAGAGCCTTGGCGCGTTTGAGGAGGGAAACGGCGTGCACTCGGGGGCTGATCTAATCGACACGGCCTCTCCTGACCAATGTTTCATTACCAGTAAGAGAAACCGATTCCAATCTTCTACTTTGCTACGAGCTCATGGCTAATCGAACTTACCAACAGATTGTGGGTAGCCTTGCCGACGCGGTACAGAGAAGATTGAAAGCATCCGCTGCAACTTTGCAGGCCGAAACACGCCTGAGAGACACTTTTGCTGCCCTATCAGCGCCGCCTTCAACCCCAGGCAATGTCAATGGCAGGCAGACAAGTCAGGTTCCACTTGCAGCAACGAGCTCAAGTGCAAAGAAGGCGAAAAAAAGCGCGCCAATCATAACTGGTTCAGGAACGACAAAGGTGTCCAAGAATCGTGCAGTGGCGGCACACAAGCTGACTACTGCTGCAAGGCGGAGACGGCGAACGGCTGCTCCTGGTCAAAAGACTGCTACAAACTCGGGTCCACAATTTTGCCTTGCGAAGTAGGAACACAGCCTATAGACACGGTAAATCTGATATCAAGCATCGGGGCGAAAACATGCGACGTTTTCAGCAGTTGGGTTAACATGCTCTGCTGTGATATAAGCCTTCAGCCAAAATGCCGCTGGCTGGGCGAAGAAAAGGACAGATGCAGGGCCGAATGCCGATCTGACGAGGTCGACATGGGCCGCCATAGATGGAGAGGCGGCACGGATTGCCTAGATCCAAAATCTCCTGCAAATATCCATAATTCTGATCAAGACAAAGGCTATGGACCGCAGGGATGCCTGTTGTGCTGTACCAAGGACTCGGTGCGGGTGAAGCACAAGCAGTTAAACATTCCGATGGAGAACCTGTTCGATCAAGACTGAGTCAATGAGAAGGACCATCAGGACTTCAACATTGACGTCGACGTCGACGGCGGTTCCGATAGTCTGCACCCCAACGACAATACCTTGGGCTGGCACATTATGACCGGTTCGCCCGACGAGATCGCCTCTATCAGAAAGCGCGACGGCTCGCACTGGGAGGTGTACGGCTGTGACCCGGAGCACCTCGAGGGCGTGTAAACGGCTCGCATGGTATGTACCAAGAGCGAGGACCACAACTGCGACGACATCCGCATGGGCGGCGTCGCCGACACCGTCCTCGAGATGCCTGGCGAGTGCGGCCCAGGCAAGTATGCCCTGGCCATCAGTCTGGAGCCTCTGCACAAGGCTGAGGACGGTACCAAGCTGCATCAGCGAGTCAAGCGTGGGCTGCCCGAGGGCGCCCAGGTGTATGAGCTGACGTTTAACTATGGCTTCCACCGTCTTCAGGGCCGTGCCAAAAGTCATCGTGACCTCGAGGCCATGGAACACAAAGTCAAGCACAAGCATGGAAACGACTGGAAGCGCTACCTTGACCACACCTGGCGCGAGGACCGCCGATACACACCGCCCGAGAAGCTTCACGAGCTCCACGAGCGTTGGCTGGGCAATGATGTGAGTGACTGGATCGACACATACTCGTGAGTCAACAAGAAGTACACGCTGCTGGATCAAAGGCTCGAGAAGTTGTTCACGTACAACCTCATCGATGAGGTTAAGGACTGTTTTATCGCTGGCCAGCCGGTTCATATTGAGGCACACCTGTATGCCAAGTTGATTGCTAATATCCAGACATCAAGCGTCGTTCCCCTCATTGGAAAGTTGTCTGACCTGAAGTCCTTCCGACACTCGTACCTTAACTTCCGTAACAAGGGCGACATCCTGGCTTTAATCGTTTTCAAGGCACTTGGAGAGCTGCGCATCCCTTACATGGAAGAAACATTGCTTGGTATGTCAACTCTTATCTCTGTCGTGTTGTCATTTCTCCCGGGTCAAAACTAGCTGACAAGACGGCGTGGCAACCAGGTGTGGCTGTCATCGGTGCGAGCTTCATAGCCCCTGGTATCCTCACGATTGGTCCCGAGTCCAAGGTTACAGCATCGATTAAGGGCAAATTATCTGTCGAAGCGTGAGTCCCACCAATTCAAGCCTCCTCTAGGGGCCAACATTTCTCGTTTTCCAGTGGCACCGACACTCTAACAAGACGATGTTTCGTCCAGTGATGCTCGAGTCAATCTCCGCATTGCCGAACGGGATTACTCGCAACGCTATCCTGCCCCAGACGATAAGTTTGAGGATAACAAGGAACACCCGAAGATAAGCACCCGCTCGACTAAAAACGCTGATGGTGACGGTCCAATGGCCATCGAATGGAATGTCCAAGCTGAGGGTGTGATAAAGCTGCATGTGTGGGTTCTCCCCCGCGTATCGTTGACACCATCTCTTATACTGACGTTGCACGCATTGGCCAGCAGCTCGATAATCTCTCTTGGTATCGACTTCAACCCCAGCCTGGCAATTCCTGGCGTATCAGTGAGTATATATTCCTTCCGTTAGCTGATGTGCTTCCGTATCTGACGTACTTCTTTGTTTGACCTCGGTGTCGACGGATATATGCAAGTTCATGGTAATGCGTCAGCTGGTAGTGGCCAAACTTTTCAGTCTTGTATTGGCGCGGAGGCAGGATACGACATCTTTGCTCGTATAACCGCTCACTGAGTTGCACTTGAGGAGAAATTGCTTTCATGAAAGAATTATTTTGGATACTGACCCCTCCAGAGTACCGTCTTTAGCAAGAGCCTCGACCACAAATGGTCCATCATGGCAAAGGAGGCAAGTAACATGATTATCGAATGTCCTTCCGGGTTTTCCCTGCTAACAAGAGCCCTAAGAATCCACCTTCGAAACGAATGGCTGCAAGAGTAGCCCAAACGGCCGTCGTGATGTCTTAATGGCCCAGAAGATCCATCTCATGAACGTGAAATGACACTGGCCGTGAACCTTCTGAGTTCTCCAGAACCGTCACAACCCATCTTCAACCCGTTCCGGGCTTCGGTTTCCAAAATAAGGCCTGCAAATCTGCGTGTCATTATCTTGAAGACATGTTCGGCAGCTCATGGCTCCATTAAGGATTCGTTTCCAAGTGAGACTGACAAGATTTGTTTGTTCTGAGTTTCCGATCGCCAAGTGATTTAACCCACCAGCCAACACGCTTGAGGCAGACGTCGAAGACGCGACCCAGGCCAGACTTTGGAACTTGCTCATAGGCCGTCATAGAGGTGTAAAATCAGCCTTTATTTCTATTATCCAAGTGCCAAGTCTTGCCACATTCATTTATTGCACATGAATACTGGTAGTTGGGCAACTCTAAGATAGGCTATATTCATTTCCATCTCGAAGAGCCCTAGCTTTAAGGGAGCACCGGCTACTTATATAGCTAATAGTCTCAAAGCCGGAATAGTGCCTTTATTATGTGCCCTGGCAGTCTGCAGCAGTCCATGAGCCAACACCATCGGCTAGTTTGATGCATCGATTGTTCTGTCCTCCGCAAGTAGACCATGGCCCCGAACAATACGCCGCAGACCAAGCACCATTATGGTTACTCCCGTACTCAAAGATGTACCCCGCGTATATATTGAAACCGTTCCCACAGTCGACAAGCATAACTGAGTGAGTACCAGGCATGAAGTTGCCTTTAGCACCAGTGTCGTCATCGATCTGACCTATCCAGTTACCACAATTGTTGTCGCTGTACATGTTGAGATGTTTTCGCGCCGAAGCGAGCTGGATGAAAACGATGATCGCGGCCTTGAGCGAAACGCGTGTCATGATGGCAGTTTGTATGTATCTTAATTTATTTTCGGCAGTGGAGTTGGTGGTGATAATTCCAATGATTTAGATGACAATGAGGATGATGATGATGAGGATGATAATAGCGATGAAGTATTAACATCTGCTTGACCATAGCGATGTTTTTATACGCAGTGCATCATAGTGGACCTCACATGAGACCAATCTCTTATCGAAGACACCTGAAAAATTCGTATTGAATTGTAGAGCCTAGACCGAACGAGGCCCCTTGTATAGCTGCTTCACTAAACCAATATAGGAAGGTTTCCTTACTCTAGATACGAGCCCCAATATTTATAAAAATAGCATTATTCGAGAGTGTATCTAATAGGGCAGTGTAATAACTATATTGTAGATAGTGAGGGCTATACTTAGTATTATAAAATGACGCTATTGTTAAGAGATCGTGGCCCTGATGTCTTAGTGCCTCGGCGAGGCTCGGCGAAGCTTTGAAGTCAGGCCACTTAGTTAGTCTATGCCTAGCCTATTAAGGTAATAAAGCCAATCTAAGTAGGAACTTGTCCGTAGATACATATAGTGGGTCAGCTCCTGAATAGACCTATTGTCCGGAATATACCCACCCAGCTACCGGTAGTAGCAGATGCTTACTTTGAAACTGAGGAAAATCGCTAGCAGAGAGCTTGAACCGCAGGTTGGGCTAACGACTGCCCGACCAACTTTCTATAAGGTCAGGAGCATTAGACATTGCTGTCAACTGGCGGGTTCAAATGGATAAGTATAGAGCGGAAGTACGATGGAGAGTACTGCCAAGCTAATAGCAGCGTTAGTAAATCTGGGTCCTGCATCAAGATATTGTATAAGAGCGGAAGGGATTTAAGAAGCTCCTATATAGGGATTCACGGCGCACCTCGGGATAGCTTTGAACTCGATAAAGCAGGCTTCAAGACTATGAAGCAATGCATATTGGAGGGTGAGCTACTATTACAAAACAACGACGATGGGAGAATCGGGCACTTCCACAAAGTTCGCAAATATATTAATCGAGCAGGGCGATCTCTTAAGGCTGCTCAAAGCTCACCGGTTCAGTCGAATGAGCATCTCATGAAGTATGATATTATGTTGATAGATGACATTACCTATATTAGAGAGAGCTATAATGAGCGGCCACGACTTCTCCAATTTCTAGTTCACAGTATTCCGGGCGAGGCCGATGTCGGATCTCGTGAAGTAAATGACTTCTCCTCTTCTAATGCAGCCGAACTGCTCAGTGAGGCATTCGCTTGAGCTATAACGGAACACTGGGAAGGATTGGTATTACAAGGTATTACAAGGTTGCGATGAATCTTATCTTTTACTTATCGAAAATAGGTTATTTATTCGTGAAGCTGGTGCTTATGTAGGCAGGCAACGCACCGGTCAACAGGAAAATGTGGAAGCAGCGGTTCAAACCCACGCGGAAGATGACTTTGGGGTTCTTGCATGACGAACCGATGTTCAAGCGGGCAAAACGAGACGAGCGCATTCTGCTTCTAGTCTAGAATTCCAGCCATACAGGCCTTACAAATGCTCTTTAGAAGATGGCGTCAGGCTCTGATCATTTACATAAACATTTAATTAGTCAACTGATCTGCTAACCCTAACGCCAAAACGGGTTCCAGCCGCACCTCTTCCCAACGGCATCCGCCTTCGACCGTGACCAAGTAGCTCGATTATCAGAAATTGTACAAGATTAGACAATGGCCCCTAACGCCAGGCAAATTAAGCTGATCTTATTGTGTTGTTCAAAGGTATGACCCTATTGTGATAAGAAATGCTGTAAGGGATTGAGGAAAGAATCACCATCTCCTAGATAGTGAATCAGTTCAAAACTCACTTATGAGCGGCGAATGCGCCAGAATCAATGGGTACTTCTGGGCTATTACTTGAAACATGATATAGTTCTTTAGCTTCCACTATATCGCCATCTATATAGCTCAGCAATTTTACTCAGCAATCTTGGGCCCTTTCAATACACTTGGCCTCCCCATGAAAGCTTGCAGCAGCCCGTGCCTTTTCATCGTAGGCAGCATCCTGTTTATTGGCATGCTTATTTCCAGAAAGACCAATTTTGTACCATGGCAGCTCGAAGAGACGTGCCATGTCTTCCAAGCTGCGACCAGCCGTTTCGGGTATCGAAAACCAGACCCACGCGACACTGGTAACTAGGACAGCAGAGAAGCACCAGAATGTGCCCTGAGGAGTAATTCCACCTTTAGACACAGGAAGGAGCATGTTGGGAACTGCTCGGCTGTTGCCGTATTGAGCGGCAAAATGTACGGTCATCGCCCACGAGGTAGCGAGGGCTCGAACTCGTAGAGGGAACAGCTCGGCTGTCAAAACATATTGCACTAGGTTTTCGAGTCAGCTTGATGTGCTCAGAGGATTTATGAATAGTGGTCTTACTTGTGTTCCAACCCAACACCCATCCAAAACCAGACAGATATATCATGGCAATGGCGCCACGGCTAGCGCCCTTGGCCGAGGTGGGAAGGGCAGCGTCATGGGTTCCGAGCTGGGGCAAGGCAGTCAAGAAGCCAGCCACATAAACCATTGTGATGGTTTGCAGCGAAATGCCGAGCATCAGAGCCCTCTTGCGACCAATCACTTCCACAAGGAATAGAGCGGCGACGACTGCAGCAACCAGCTTAATGATACCGAATAATGCCGTGACAAGGAGTGACTCATTCTCCCCACTGATTCCCAGTAGGCTGAACAAATCAGGGGCATAGAGCGTAATGGAACCGGCACCAGAAAACTGTGCTAGTACCTGTACTGTGCTCGCAAGATAGAGACAGTAGAGGTTGCTTGGGATAGTAAAATGCTCTTTTACTTTGCCCAACCAGCTAACTCCCTTGGTGGCCTCAAGTTCCTGTTCGTATGCATTCTGAATATTGGCTATTTCGCGAATAATGTAGGGGCTGTCCTCAGGTTGGGAGCGCAGTTTGGCCATGACGCCCGTAGCTTTCTCAATTTGACCCTTCTCAATCAGGAATCGGGGTGATTCGTACTGGAAAAAGCTTAAAACGAACACGAGGCCGGCGAACGTGATGTGCAAGCTTGTTGGGACGAGCCAGCGTGCATGTGTGTTATCGCCCATGTGGATTTGCGCCCCATAATTCGAAAAGTAGGCAAGAACAATGCCGAGATAGACAGACCCGGAGAAGGAACATGTGCAGAGGCCGCGCACAGAGGCTGGGGAAATTTCAGCTAGATAGACTGGACCGACGACAGCCGTCTGCCCTATACCAAGCCCGGCAATGAAGCGCCCGGCATAAACAGCACCTAGGCTTCCGTTGTTGCCCATAAAGATTGCAATTCCGAGGATCCATACCAGGCAGAGCTGTCTTGTTGCCCAAAGACGGCCGATTCTGTCACAAATGGCAAATGCGCTGCGAAGGCCAAGGTCAGACAATGTCAGAGCCAAACATTTTCTGGTACTCAAACTTACATAAGGGCGCCTCCTACACAACCAATTTGTACCATTGCAGACACATTTGCTTTGATGTTAGTCTTTTCAACCGTGCTATATTTGTCGAAATGAATGTAACGCTGAAAATCTTTGGATGAAAAGGCGCCGGTGATCAGGCCCTCATCTACACCACGAGCGGCACCCAGAAGTCCAAAGGACACAACGGCGAACCATAAGCGCCAATTGAATGCACCCTTTGGCTCACCAAGATCCCCCAGACGGAAGATGTTGACTGGCTTCTTCACACCTCCTGCCATGTTGCTGTTTTATACCAAGTTAATGAAATTGAGGAGTAAGACTATCAAAAATTCGAATGTGCTTTTGCGAACATTGATCAAGGGGTCCGACTGGGCCTTGCAAATTACTTTGAGTAATGAGGACATTGTGGCTCTTAAGATTGAATTACACAACCGAGGTCAAGTCACAAATGACACGACTAAAGTCTGGGGAGGAAGTGCCGGGAACTACCCCGTGGAGAAAAGGGATATGGGCTAGCATTCGTGAGGAACCAAAGTACAAGTAAGTGAAAAATGATGATCAAGTTACTGCGAAACGTTCGACCAAGAGTAGAGTGGAGTTTACGGCAAATCGGTAGGTTGCGCTCACCGCATTGCCAGTTTTCGAAGTTAGTCTCTTGGTGGGGCCGACCGGGCGGGAAACACGGGAGTGTCGTGTGCCTATCATCTAAAACCCACATTTACGTTATCATTCCCGCGGGAAGAGCCCGCGGGGAGCATAGACCTGTCTGGGAGCCTGACCGGCCTACGTGTGGTGTAAGTCTTAGACGCGCTATCGCAAGCGGCCGCCCCAAGCCCCGATTTTCCCGGATCACACGGCTTCTTCGGGCTCCACTTTGTATCATTTACATCTCTGATCTGTTGGTACTTGGTCGAAAATGCAAGGGCTAGAAACAAACGTAAAACCTGTGATGCATTTTTCTATGGCCTAATTTGTTTCTATACCTTTGGGTTCTGGCAATAACTTGGAGGAGAGGCCGATTGCGTGCCCACGACACTCTGCCCGCTGTCTATTCTTTCTTGCGGTACAATCTCTTGACAAGCCTATTTGAGCACCTAATAGTGTGCAGGAATTTTTAAAACGAAGAAATCATTTCAGCTTTGGATCTCAGATAATTGTCGTCCCGAGGGAGCTGCAGCAGTATATTGAGGGCCGAAGAGAAAAGGGCACAGCTAGAGTTCGGCCCAGCATGAGAAGTATAATAAGAATGATAACGCATACACCGCTAGGGCCAAATAGCTAACAGGCGTAGGCGGCTCCAAGATGCGCTAGGTGTGTTGCAGGCCGCCAATAAATCGCAAGTACGCAGAAGGAAATGCCGAAGTGTACTACTGCAGTATACCTGTGAGGCCGGTATAATTACTGCAGATAAAGATGCCTAGCAGTAGGACCAGATAGCATTGACATCGAGTTGTAACCTAACTTTGCAGGTGCCTAAGATGATTTCAAGGGGGATTTTGTTATAGTACTATTACCTTGATTTTCTTAACTATGATAAATACTGGAGAATTGAAACAATGTATTTTTCCTCTTGTACTTATTGATCTTACGATTAGCTCTTTCTAGGGTTTGTGGTCGGGTTTATTGTAAGAAATGGTCCCATATTAAGACAACAAGCACTGGTTTAGCCGTTATAAATAATTGCTTTGGTTGTCTAAAAAAAAGAAACCGCTAGGTGAGCGATGTAGACTGGCACTCAAGTCGCAAAATCAGTAAATGAAACGACTTAGAGCGATGGTGCGAATATTTCGAAGAAAAGCTTTTCGGAAGAATGCAAACGCTAATCTCCTTAATGTCTTTCAAATCACTTTCTATCGTAATGAAACGAGACAAATATAGCAAATAGAGAAGGGAGTCGGTGTGAATGGACATACTAGATTGATAGGCAGATAATCTTTTACTGACTTCAACTAGCATATAGAGCCTTGAACTCGGACCTAAATTATCTGAAGTTCTGTGTATCCTCTCTCATGTAGCTTGAAACAGAGTTGCTTCCCCCTTTCGATTGTGTATTCACAAGATGTTCTGATTAAACCTTGAATGTTGATCCTGAATATTTCCTTTAAAAAGACTTTGCTATTGTCTTTCTCTTCAGGATATTCCAGAATATCCAGACTGGTGGACTCAATATACTTAATCCCAACGGCAGCTCGCATGACACCAAGGAGGCTATCAATGCTAATAGGCTTATTACTTAGGATTATCTTGGCGTCATTGATACTACCTGAACAGTCCATGACCCGGGGAAAACATGTCTGCACGCTGCCATATCGACGGTTGAGAGGGCACAAGGAGAGGAAGTAGTTGAGTCTCTGCCCTTTCACATAGTCATAACAGTGCCAGCTATTTGGAACAGTTACGCAAGGCAGGCCATGCAGGTTGCCGCTAGGCGTGCGGGCCTCCTTGATGCACGGATTGCAGGTGACACCGCGCTAAGTTCAGCTGCTTTCTCAACGCTTCTCGAGCAAGGCAGTGGAATTCGACGAGGGAACATTTACGTAATTTGCGACGCCGGAGGTGGCACGGTGGTGAGTAAATCTAAAGCCGACTACCACGCCTCGGCATCTGACTCTGCAATATGGGATCTTGTCAATTACCAAGTTCAGAAAATCAAACCACTTGCGCTGAAGGAAGCTGTGGAGGGAATTGGTTCGTTTAGGCCTGGTGTCCAATTTTTTATTGAGTAATTAACAGTTATCAGGTAGCCTGAACGGGGGCATATTTATTGACCAAGCATTCGAACACTTGTGCAGTGGGCAGCTAGGAGCGAAATAGAGATGACTGAGCCCAGCAAGCATCAAAGAAATCATGAAGAAAGAGTGGGAATTTGGAATCAGGCCACAGTTTCGAATAGCAAAGTCAAAGAAGAACTACATCGTATCGTTGCCTGCGGAAGTCTTTGGGAACAGCGGCTTCATGAGCCTGTATGATACCAGCCGTGAGCCCCACATAAAAAATGGAAAAAATTCATTTTCGGAGGTGAGATTTGCTCTAGACATTTAGCTGTGATATTCACTGATTGTGGAAAATCAGCTCTGATATCTAAAAGGTATTCGAGGAAGTGTTCTCAGATGTTGCGACGCTCGTTGCAGAACAAATCCACAGAGCGCTAGTAAAAGGTTTATCTGTAACGATGAGTTTTCGAGGTCAAATTTACAGATTCTGGTCGTCGATTACGCAGGGAATCATCATCGTTGGGGGCTTAGGCAGTAGCCAATATCTTTATGATTATCTGAAGGCTATACATTCCAAAGCAGGAATTACTGTGCTTCAATCCGGTGGAATGAAGCCGTGAGTGAAAAATCCTACCTGTGTCAAATAATGCAGCTGAAACATTCAACATCTAACCGCACCTCAATTTGCTGGGGGGCTGTTCTGAGAGGGTTTCTCTATGGGAAGATAGAGGGGGTGGGAAATAACTATGCTCAAGCTCCGATCAGCGTTACCTCTACAATACCTCGTGCGAGTTACGGAACCAAGTTTTGAGAACCTTTTGTCGATTCGCTTCATTGCTGGGAGGATAGGGCGTGGGATGCAAAAGGAGAGCAATGGATGGCAACAAATCAGATGAAGTGGTATTTGAACCGAGTACATGTATGTGCGGCTCTTTCTTTTCGTCAATTCGCGTTGGCGCTGTGTTGAACCTGTCTAACAAACGAGCCCAGGGCGATTCAGTTGTCACTTCCAAGCCTGTTAAGTTTACCTGGCAACAACAGTACTACCCTCTGATGGTTGTTCTGTACCAGTGCGAAGACGAGAAGCCACCAAGCCGAACAGATTTCACTGTCAATTTGTTCGCCACGTTACGGTGTAAACTTGATGTCGAATTTCCGCAGCTGCGGATTCATTCAACCACAAAGGGTGGGGTTGTAAGGCAATTAGACTTTGATGTTGAGCTCATACCATCCGGGGCTGCAATAGACCTCAATGTCTATGTGCAAGGACGAAAACAAGGGGGGAAATGTCTAAAAACTCACTTCACCTGATAACCGCAGGCTTTGACCCAAGAGGTTAAGTTTGAGGTTTAGGTCACAAAAGATACGAGTCGTACAACTTCGATGTGATACACTTGTCAGTAATGCCAAGACTCAGATCGAACATGAGGTTTGGCAGTTGTATTTCTAGCAGTTCCACTGGTGCCACTCTCGCTAGTTGGAAATAGGCCTTCAATTAGACTCAAGGGAACCATCTTTGCGATGTTGAGGCCACTGTGAATAAGCGTGGTGAAGATAGTCATGCTCTTCTGAAAGATAGGTAGCGGGCTAAACGCTTTTAGTTCTGATTAGGCAATGGTTCACCTGATAATCGTGTTTCTCTCACTGCCATGAGTTTCAAATTTGCAAAAAAAGTAACAAAGGCATTGTTCTGGATCACAATATGCCTAATCGACTTGACAGTCGGCCTTTATGTATTATTTCAGGGCTAACGAATCTTCCAGATATCCTCGTTGGTTAGCTTGCCACCTTAAGACATGTCACACCTACCGGCGCGTATAGGCAAGGAGCCTGCCCACACCACTGCGTCACCTTTAGACGCCGTTGCGTTACACATTCGTGGTCTCGTTGCTGCGGGCCAGGGGACCGCCTCGGAGTCTGTTCGAGAACTACGCTTACAAACCCGTTCCAAGAAAGCTTCTCAATAGGTAACCATACCATAGCCAAAAGCCTAACCTAGCACTCTACACTACTTTGAACAGTCCTCACTCCACCAAACTTTTGTCCTGAAGATTACATCTTCAGCATCGCTAATAAAAGCCAGTGTTTTATTCATACTGCAGTATGGTAGAGTATATCGCTGTGCGATTGGTATATATGAGCTAGTGTCACTGATTTCTAGTCCAGGGGAAGTCGCGAAGTTTCCAATGCCACGCGACGTCAGGTGACCTAAGTACCTGGAGTTTTGCTTGTGGGCGATGGCGGCCGACCCAGAATTGATGAGTGTACATCTTTTAGACCATCCTGAGAGCCATTGCTTTTGTAGTGTATTAGCCGACCAAACGAATAGGGTGCAATATCTCAATTGGGTCCCATGAAGGCCCCATCAAGTTATCATCCATTATACCTGACGGTGGCTCTGATTCTGACATGAGTGAAGATTCCGGCACGAACTATGCAGCCGCCCTGTAATCCCCATCTAAGTCACGAATGTGCAGTAGGAAGGCTTTAAAATATCGTATTACATTCTATAGGTTCTTTCACCCAAGTGTAAATTTGGTAACATGCCTCAAACTCGAAGCCAGTTCAATGGTCAAACTACTACCATATTCAGAGTTTGGTAGCGAAATACAACTTCATTATAGAATTACAATGTATTCATGGAGAATTCTTCAATCAATTATCAGATAGTCAAACTTCTTATTAACTTCTGTATTTCCCTGATAACCCTAAAGTTGCTATGGCCATTTCCAAGCTCTGACGTCTCATCCAGCCTTCACAGCTTCTCAAAAGCCGCCACTGCAGCTCTCGCGGTCGACGTGGCACTAGCTGGGTTCTGTCCAGTAACAAGACGGCCATCAGTGATGCTGAAGTCGTCCCAGATACCCAAAGATCGCTCATCTATGGCGAAATAAAGTTAGCCTTATGATGTAATATGCTCGCTGATCGAGAGGGCTTACAAGTGGCCCCCAAACGAGTGGCTACTTCTTCCACCATCTCTACATTCCAGCTTCGGAGTTCATCCATAATCTTCATGGTCACTTCAGCTTCGCGGGTAAATCCTGTGATTCGCTTGCCTTTAATGAGAGGCTCGTTGGTGTTTGGGTCGATGAGGTTGGCGAAAAGGGCTGGTCCGTGGCAGACTGAGGACACAATTCCCCCATCGGCCCATACCTGAGCGGCAATTCTCTGCAGAGAATCCGCGGTTGGGTAGTCGATGAGAGCAGCATGTCCTGCTGATGCGTAAAAGACACCATACCGGGAGCCATCGATGTCAGCAGCCTTGGACATGTTGTCAAGCTTCTTGCGGAAGTCGCTGTTCAGATCATTCCAAATTTCCAAGTCCTCACCATTAAGAAAGTCAGGCTGTTGCGAAAGCCAGTCCGGGGTGTAACTTCCAGTCTCGGAGGTTAAATCAACTTCGAATCCAGCGGCAGTGAGGACCTTGAAGGGGTGAAGCGCCTCGCTGATGAAGAGGCCCGTGGTCTCCGTGCCCTGGAAAAGCTTGGCGGAGGCGGAGGTGATGGAAATGATGGCCCTGCGGGGAGGAGACATTGTGATTGTTTCGGAGGGGACTTAATTAATTGTTGTAGTTTGAGGGTAAATTTATGATGGCGCTTCCAAGGGAACTGTTTGATGATTTGCTTCGTTGTGTAACGGTGAGTGGAGAGAGGGACGAGGTTGTGGAGAGAATCTATCATGACTTTATAGTCTTTCGAAAAATAAAATTGACTACATGAAGAAAGATGTATGATTTCTGATCGTCACCATCTGGAGAACTCCTGATTACCATCATCAGAATGATACGGTCTTCCCTGTTCTCCATGCACGCATGTATGCATGGATTGCGGTGGTGATGGACATGGGAGCCTTTCCAATTGGTCGAAGCCCACAATGGACGCGGACTTCCTCCCATTGGCCGGATCTCAGTGCATGCCAGGGCACCCATTGGCCAAAGATGAGCGAGCGCTCCAAGCAAGCTTGCATGCCAATCGGAGTGTTCCTAACGGACCCACTCGTCAGATAGCGAACGCGAGGCATGGCTGGATATTTCAAGCACAAGTGAACGTAATCATGGTAGATAATTCTGCAAACATGGAACAATGGCAAAGTCAGTATCTTGCTAGCCATCATATTGGCCTGCTAAGATAAGAACGAAACGTTCATGGAAAGCACTTGTCTCAGTAATCGACCAATTTCATCAATTTGAGTCTACTCCGCGAATGAGCAGTTCCCCAAACGCTTTTGGCCTTGACTACCTTTGCAGGTATTACCAACTGATTGCATCAGCCTCGTGTCCTGCTGGGGGTCAAAGCACGTCAAGATCAGATTCAAAGTCTACACCGACGGCGACGTCGAAAAGATCAAAGTCCATCATATCATTTGAGCCGTGCTCATTTCCAGAATTGGAAGGGCCTAGGGAAGGCCAGATGATTATCAGCTCCTGTTCTTGTAAAGGGTCTGCCATGGCGTGATTGACATTCAGTACTGTGGAGAGGCGATCCTGCATCCTCGCCTGCGGGCTCAGCAAATCCAGCTTGCGATACAAGTCACGCATTATCGAGGCCGCGCTAGCCGCCGTATGAAGTTGGTTCCGAACGAGTCGAAGACCGAGATGGCGAGATCCAGGGCTTTCCTCTCTTCTGACATGGGTGAATCGTGGTGAGGCGCCGAGATGGATCCGACAAGGACGATGGCCGCGCCCCACTGCCACTGGAAAGCCACGTGCCAACTATCCAGGATGGACGTGGAAGAGATGACTTGCTGGCAAATGATGGAGAATTGCATCGCATGGGCGGCGCACTTTCTTTGGCTAGAAGCTACTACACTACCCTGCGGGGACGGTGAGCTGAATGAAATTAATGTCCGGGAGACACACCAAACCAGGTGCTGTGCGGTAGCCGAGCCGGCCGAATCTGGATCCCATCCCAGCAGTTCTTGTTGGACCTACCCTGATGAGGGCTGCCATGAATCGGCGAAGGATTTAACTGCGGAGTAGAACTTGTCAATGCGCCTTGCCGCAGACCTTGCGCTGATTCACTTTCCCTGCGCCTTCGCTCAAGTTCGGCTTCCAATTCCTTGACCCAGCTCGAGAGATGATCAATCACGCGGTGAGCGCCGGATAGGGTGGTGGTTTTGACGCCACTGCTGTTACTGCAAGCTTCTCCGTGAGCTTTGCAGTTACGACATGTAGGGCTATTGTCGCATTTGAGGCGCTACTTGCGGCACCGGTCGCAGGCCCTGGCCACCTGTCTTCTCTTCTGTCTCTGACCCAGGGCTGCGTGGACTCCAAAGGACGACATACGTTTGAATCTGTCAAGAAATCTTGCCTGCTAAGCCGACTCACAAGTAAGTCATCTCTTATGACTTGTCAGCAGACGAAATCTGGCAGGTGGTCTAACTCGTAGATTGCTACGCAGGTTGTGACTTGTGAGTACTTTCTCCCCTGTCTGGGCAAAATGGCCGATCAGTCCGAAGATGTGCGCCGCAGGCAGTTTTTGGTGGCTACCCTACACTAGTTATAGTTTCCAGGATGACCATTTACATATTAACATCAGGGTGCCATGTATTGAGCACCGCGCATAAAACACCGACTTGAACAGACCGACTGTGGAAAGGCCTTATTTCTAGAGAAAGAAGCGATTGCTTGAAATTGGTCCTGGATAATACCTTAAGGCCAAAACCGAAGACCAGGTCAACGACAATCCGGTAGGGGCGGACATGGGCGCGCTTGTTGCCAATAACCCAGCAAGTGCGATTGAGCGTGAATATTATAGGACTAGATCTCGAGCTATATATGCCTGCTTCGATTAAACGAGCTTCCACCCCTTAATCTGCGATATTACATTATTCTCAATATTACTAACATGGCCAATAGATCATGTGATTTACTGATGCTACTGTACTTCATTTTAATACCCCAAGGTGCGGGGTTTTATATCAACCTCATTTTCTCTTCAAGATATTACCAATCTTATAAGCAGATGATACCAAAAACACCTAGTGAACTTTTGCCTGAACGGGCACTTGAGTATTCTGACTATGACAACTTGAAAGTTATCAACGCTGCTCTCTTCCGTATGGGCACCAAGTCCATGGCCGAGGCTTACAAGATTCTTGGGTTTACAACCCATCACGCATTGGAAAATACCTTTTCAATTCCGTGGCATCTCATTGAGGAGGCCGCGGAGGCCAAATGGCCCTCTGCGCCCAAAGCTCGTCCTAAGAAGCCTTATACTAAGAGAGACTGAGACGCTATCTGGGGCCAATACGAAGCTGTAACAGACCTCGCTTCTCCTTTTGCGCTCGATTTGGCCGAGGCCTATCCGGATGCCAAAGTTGTCGTCGTGCAACGGGACTTCGAATCCTGGTGGCCGAGCTTTTAATCCGAAAATCTAAAATGGCGGTTTTTTATGGCGCAGATTTCCTCAATGCGGTACTGAGCTTCTTTAACCTACGGGCCGGAAATGCTTTGGGGCTTTTATACTTGGGTCTTTTCGATGCTCATGATGTCCATCAAATTCACGAACACGCTCGCGGTACCTATGATAAATACTTTCAGGATATTAGAAGCAAAGTTCCCCCTGAAAGACGGTTAGAGTATGTTTTGGGCTCTGGCTGGGAACCATTATGTACTTTCTTCAATAAAGAAATACTGACCGTTCCATTCCCTCGGGTCAACGAACGGAAGGAGCATCAAGCTAAGGCTCTATCTAACTTTTGGATGATATTATTAAGCCTTGGTTTTGCCATCCTGCCTTGGGCGATTGCTCTAGCTGGCATATACTATATGGCACGGTCTATAACTTAGAAATAACTGATCGAAGAAGACAGCTAATAAGCTGATTATCTTATCAGAATCCAATAGTTGAATATAGTAAGAAATACTTGGGAAGAATTTAAAATACGGAGATGAATACCAATGCCGCATCGCTGATCATAAATCATAACTGCCGCCGAAGTACCCCGTCTCCGCCCTACCAAGGCACCAGCCCAACTGATTGTCGAAGAAAAGCCTTTCCTTATGCTTCCTGCCGAGTTGCGCAGCTCTTCACTGTCTTCAGCAGAATGGATGAAATCCATCTGGAATAACATGAAGCTTTGCAACTTCAACACTCTACTTGGCGGTGCCTTGTGGGAGTCCATTAAACCGGTCGAGGACCAGTTCGATTTCGCATAACTTGATAAGCTTATTCATGACCCTCGAGACTACGGCTTGCGTCTAGTACTGCTCTGGGTCGGCTCTTGCAAGAACGGCGTGAGCTCATACGTGGGTCAAGACTGATGCAGTACGGTTTCCACGGATTCAAAAATCTCAAGGGGCCGACGACAGCATTGTGGTGAAACGCCTGGGCACCATGAATGTACTGTTCCCGTTCAGCCAGACCGCTTGTGATGTAGATGCGGAGGCATTTGCCGCTTTGGCGTGCCATGTCAAAAAGGTGAATAAAAATGCAGGACCGTGCTTATGGTTCAGGTGCAAACCGAATGTGGTATTCTTGGCGACTCTCGATATCGCAGCATGTTGGTCGACAAGGCCTCTCAAGAACCTGTCTCGGTCCATTGGTGGCTCATTTACAAAGTAAACACACCTTACAGCCGGATTTTGACAAACGATGGAAGCATTTCACGGCGTCTGGCAATGATAAATTGGGTGCCAATAGCGAGACCAAGTCCTGGACAGACACCTTTAATTCGGGTGCGTCCGCTGACGAGCTTTCCATGGCCTATGCATTGTCTAGCTACGTTGGCAGAGTGACGCAAGCTTGAAAAGCCGAATGAGCTCTTCCTCTGTTTACAAACGTCTGGTTTAACGCCAATGACATATCAGTTCTAGATCTAGCTTGGATACCTCACGATTTAGAGCTCCCTGCATTGGTTGGTGGGGGTCAGTGCCCGTGTGTCTATCCTCTCGGTAGGCCGTATCCCCAAACTCCAGACATATGAAAATTCTGCGCGCCAGCAATTGACTTCATATCGCCTGACCTATGTCTGCAGGATTACGACTGGGCCTGCCAGAAGTACCGATTCGAAGACCAACCGCTCTTTATGCCTGAGTAGCGAGCGGACGAATGTGGTGCGCGACGGGTGTGGTTGGCGTACGTATCTTATGGAGCGCTGGTTTGTTCGCCATTTGGTGGCGACGCGATCTCACATCTCGACAGTGCCTTCACAAAACCTTATGAAATCTTGTCTCTCATGAGCAAGCATATACTGGCTGCGCAGGCCATAAAACCGGAAAACATGTTCGGATTCTTCTTTGACGTACTATTGGAGGCCGGCCCTGGCTAGGCAGCCTAATGACTGCCAGCGAAAACTGTGGCATCACCAGTGGGTGCGCGTCATCGGCGGCTTTAAACTAATGATCACAAGATCTTTGTTTTTTTTTTTTTTTT
>PXOD01000329.1:0-13299 GCA_003012165.1 Paramyrothecium roridum
GGTCCGTCCCGCTTCCCCACGTCTACCCGGCAGCCGGGCAGGATGGGGGGCCGGGAGCCAGAAAAGAGCGGGCCCGTCGTCCGGCTCTCGCGGGACTTCTTCGCCACCCACCATGAATTCATCAATTATCCTCACGACTGCTTACAGCTCGGCTGAGGCATACTACACAAAGAGCTGCTCTCCTAGTTAGACCCCCCCCCCCCCCCCCCCCGCCTGTAGGGATTTTTTGTCCTGTACTCGTGGCACTGCTTCAACCCGGGCTCATAACGTTTGGAACACACAAAAGCATACTAATGCAGCTGATGAGTGGCCGACACGGGACTACGGGACCTTCTCAAGCCGATGCTTGACTAGGCTGATGACTACCTTCCAACTACTATGTTGAGAAATCGAGAGAATCTCGTTGTAGGCTCAGGATGAAGCAATTTGGTCGTGACATCAAACTTTGTAGTCTGAATTTGCGAGTAGTGAATGAAGACAAGGTTAATTTGTGGTATTTGAGCCCATGTCACACAACTTCATCTTTCCAAAAAAAAAAAAAAGGCCCTGGCTCGCAACCAATGCATTCCAGTAGCAAGGGCCTCCCGGTATATAGTGAGACCACTTAAGATCACACCGTAAATAAGTCTAAATCTTCCTCCCAAAAACTCCGTTCGGCAGATCCTCATCTCTATAAACGATATTCCTAGACCACAATACGCCAGGCTTTTTTATTGACAACACGAGATTAAAGATTTCAGTCTTTGACAAGGCAATTGAAAAATAACTAGAAGAGCCGAGTGGCCGGCCATCAGCTCTGTTGTTCTGGAGAATCGCTCCTCAAACGAGCCATTGCTCGTTTCCTTTTCATTTCGGCCAGCTTTTCCTTCAGTGTGATTACCTCGCCGCCTTGTCGAGCTCTTTCACGGCCTTCGCCAAGTTCCTCAAGAGTTTTCGTCTCCAAATACCACTTGCCATCATTTTGGACCCAGCGCTGAGGGTCTGGTAGGTAGGCCCAGGAGAAAATGGCTCCAAAGGCTGCCACGAAACCGAACAGAAGGAAAATGAGACCTTGTCGTTTTTCATTGTCATAGGCCTTGTTGATGCCATATACTGTTCCCACCGCCACCATGCTGCCAAGCTTGCCCGCCGCCGCAGAGATGCCATGACAAGTGCATCTGTAACAAGTTGGAAAGATCTCAGCTGGTGTAATGAAGGTCAAAGTATTTGCACCTGTGTCTCGAAGTTAGCAACAGCCTTTACGTCGACTGTGAGCCCGTCACATCACTCCAAAACTCACCAAAGTTGAAAAAAAAGTGGCAAATCGCAACGAACGCCACTGTGGCAGGAGCACCGGCAGTCTGGTGGACACCATAGTAGACGCCACCCGTAATCATGAAAACTAGGGTGAGG
This sequence comes from Paramyrothecium roridum, assembly GCA_003012165.1. Classification (NCBI taxonomy): domain Eukaryota; kingdom Fungi; phylum Ascomycota; class Sordariomycetes; order Hypocreales; family Stachybotryaceae; genus Paramyrothecium; species Paramyrothecium roridum. The sequence continues at coordinate 1,393 of PXOD01000329.1, forward strand.
ATGAGGAACGAAGCTGTAAGCCAATGGCGTCGTGGAAACCGGTTGGCGAATATGACGAAGCACAGGCTGCCAGCGATGGAGGCCAAGGAGACGGTCAGCAGATACTGTTTGGTCTGTTCCACGAGAACATCATAAATAGTGTTGCAAGGATGCGTTGCATCTGTTTGCCACATCGGCAGACCTGTTATCGCCCATTCGGGCACTGTGGAAGTGCCGTTCGTAAAGGCTGAATTCCAGCATTCAAGCCTGTCGTCTATAGGAGTTGGAGCCGTCGTGGCCCACATGTCTGAAAGGGTTCCTCTGTTATCTAGAGACAAGCCATAAAAACTCACATCGAGTACAAACCAGGTGGCTGATGTCCCGAGAAGGTAATACCAGTTTCCTTCGCGTATGAAATAGTTGTAGAGATCCTCAAGTGAGAACTGAACCGGCATGGGTTGAGGAGAGTTTTCAGGGTGCATGCCATTGGCTGAGTGCAACCCATTGGCTAGTTGCAACCCATCGTGGTTCAATCCATTCGTTGGATGCATCTGAAAGCTAGATCGGACACCGCTGGGGGCTCCATACACTCGTTGAGTGTGCATGATAGCGAGAGTAGGCTTGTTTCGAACTTCAAGGCTATACAGACCACAGTCGAAAAGGAAGAAGCGGAAGATGATGGCAAGCAGTGCGGGTATGGCACCAGAACCGATGACTATGCGCCATATCCCGTCAACAGCGTCTCGGCATTCGTTTTCATAAAGTGTGTCGAGTCCGCAGCGCATACGTCGAAGGTTTTTTGAATCCTCGAAGCCAAGCAACACAAAAAGTCCAACCAATTGGGCCAGGGCCTGACCGATAGGCTGCATCAAAAAGACGCTTGAAATCATCCGGGCTCTGGACTGGGTACTGGACCATTCCGAAGTTATGACAGCACTAAGGGGGTATTCGGCGCCGATACCTGTGCTAATGTTAAAAACAAGTGGTGGAGATTCGGCTGTGGCATTGTGTCCAAAGGGGAGATATACTTACCGATACCCATCACGAAGCGCCACCAGACAAAAAGGCCCAGGAATGACATGTCACCATAGCCATGACTACTCGTGGCAACGCCTATGGTAGACACAATGACAAGCACGAGCTCGATGCCATAAAGGCGCGTTCGTCCGTAGAAGTCTGCTAGGAAGCCGAAGCTTAGCTGTCCAAGGACTGAACCGAACAGCGTGCACATGTTAATAAGGAGGCCAGGCCATGATTGCCCTTCAGGCCAGTAGACGTAAGAGACAGAGGCGAGGATGACATTGGTGGAGAAGAGGTTGTATCTGGACACAACCTGTTAGAGAGACACGTTTCTGCCGTCAGGACAGCAAGCCTTGGGCGATGACAAGAATGAGGACGCACGAATCCGTGAGGAAACCCGAAGCCGCAACTCCCCAGATGCGCAGGTTCCATGAATTAAGGTCGAGCTCATATCGAAGTTGATGGCGGTCCTTTGCGGTTAGAGGTGACACAGTTAGCAGACGAAGCCCAAGCAGTCCTGAGCTGATGGCTTGACACACCTGGCTATCCTGGCTAGGTAGTGCAGAGCTGTCGAAGCCGAGGAACCCACGGTTTCGACGGCGCAAGTTTGCTGAGCCGGAAGGCATGTCTCAATGCGTCGCGCAATGATAGCAGCCGTCTATGCAAAAGTGGACAGCCCGGAGAGGGCGCGTCCTCGTCGCAAGTCAAGTCAAGGCGGACAATGAACACAGAAATATAGTAGGGCTACAAAAGCTGATAACGTGCAGGGGGGCTCAAAGTGGCCTTTTTTGCGTCTACCGTCGACAAAAAGCAGGAAGAAGGGTATTCTCGCCAGGATCCAAAGAATTGCAAGGCGGATTGAGTGTTCGGACCGGAGGGGCGGCAGAGGACATGGCCATATACACGAGATGAGAAGGAAGTATCGAGGGGCCCTGAGAACGAGGAGATGGCGAGACAAGGTTGACAAGAAAAGAAACGACAATATGAAGCAGCGTCTACATTACATGCGAAAAGCAAAAAGAAAGGTGTATAGGATTTGCTGTGACGCGAACAGAGGTTTGAGAGGATGAAGACCAAGCAGGACGAGGCAGGGGACCCCCAAGAGAGGGCTGAAGACCAGCGGGGCGTCCCTGGACAAATCCCGACCGTGTGAGTAGCACAGTGCCACGATGCTCCGTCTGCTCAAGCCACCAACCGACCAAGGTCCCTCGCCCTGCTCGCCTAACAGTACCTGACTTTGACATTACCTTAAGTTAGGGAGGGGAGGGGGGCAGGCGATCAGCCTCCGGGTGCCTCTGGTCTTGGCTGAAGATGGATGGAAATGAATGGCTTCCCAAGTGCTTGTAGCCAAGACCCCAAAGCAAGCAGTCACACAAGCAGCTTGTCCCACATGGTGCCCTTGCTGGGCCGGTGCGTACATGCTTTAGTGGTAAGGTGATGAGATGGAATGGGGGTTGGTGTTTGCGGTACAGTAAGGTTGTGGCGGTGGTGTTGGCGACTAGGCTCGTCCGGGCCCCCTATCCCAATCCCTGTAAGCACATTCATAGTTGTATTTGGGATGCATCATCCTACCAAGTGGGATCTCGGTCGCACGAGGAGGCGGCTGCTGCTGGGAGCGAGAGTCTGAGCCCCAAGCTGGTCATTTCACTCATCATGGGCTCCTCAGGAAGGCTGCTTGTGGCTTGTGAAGGGGGTACCGCAAAACGTGGTGTCGCAGACGTCCTTTATGCATACAAGGCATTCGAAACACAGTGTTTACTGGCCTTAACTTATCCACAAGTCAGTCGACACACGTGCTGAAGGAGGATCCGTCCGTGTGGATTTTAGCTTGGGTGGGGGTCTTAAACGATCATGGTACCTGCGTATGTACATGCAACAACAAGTTGCAAGACCCAACGACCGTAACCGGCGCCTCTGTTCAGCCTGGGGTAAGTCTACATGTTTGAGTCTGGTGAGATGCTTGCGAGTCTTGTCTAAGGCTGCGATGCGGAAGCACAAAAGATTGCCCCAGCGAGTCTCCTCACATAGCGGCGCTGCAGAAGCTCTAGAGCAAGACAAACTGGATATGGCTTTCATGACGCTCCCTTGGGTAGCTACTTCAACAAGGTACTATAGCTAGACGGTAATTTGGTGACCAGATGGGTTTGGTACGCGTACCCGCTAGCGATCAAATCTGTCTTTTGTGACAAACCGGAACACCGACCGCAGTTTGCGGGTTGAACCTCACTTCTCCCAAGCTGCAGCTGAGGTTGGGGAAACTCGGCCCTGTCTTGCTTTCTGTCCCAAAGGGTGGGGGGACTTTGGAGGCTTCCGAAGCGCTGATCACTGCATGCTGCCACCTCCAGGCGGGAGGCGTGAGACTGGGGGTGAGTAAGACGTCAACGGCTCGGAACGCGGTCAAGGGCTTTTGGAATGCTTCGTCGAAGCCCGTGGTGGTGTCGTCTCGGTGGGACGCAAGGCAGGTTCCAGACCGCGCAGCTTTGATTGGGAATGAAAAGAGGCGTTGTGGATCCCCGAAAAGCCCGGCGCAGTCAAGGCTTTCCTCATGTTGTTGGATACTTGCGGCTGACGTACAACTTTGCAGTCCAAGGCAAGTACATGCAAATGCAACGCCGTTTTCACAGTGTGCCCTTTCCACAAAAACCACCCAGGCTCATTACAGCATTGCCAATTTGGGTAATGTGTGTGAACCACTCGGCTTGGGTTCGCCCGTTGAGCTTACACGAAGCCGCATCTACAGCGTAGCAATTGCAGCCCTCATCTTGCCTTCTTTCCCATTCAGCTACGCCTCGCGCATCTTCGACTCCCGCAAGCGTCCCCTCCCGCATTTCTGGTCTTTGAGGCTGGAGGGTTGTTCTACACGTTCTTTGTGCCCCAAGTTTTCATGTTGCGTAATTATACCATTGCAATTGACTGCACGTTGGTTTAAGCTAACTTGGCCAGGTCAAGCCCCGGCTCCCTCCTGGTTCGTGGACTGACAAGACGCAGCGAGCCAAGACAATTCAATGGTGAGTGCGCAGGAAGCCAAGCATCCCACCATCTTCAGCCTTCGACTCCACTGCCAAAAACTTGCCAGCCCATCAAGAGAGAGCCTGCTACCCCGTGCACAGTGCAGCCGCTTCTAGTGGAACGGCAATCGACGACCCCCGCCCCATGGCCCCGGCACAATGTTGCGTGTACCGGGCAGGCCCAGTGTCGCCGCGCCGCTTGCACGCTGGAAGAACTGTGCTTCGAGGTGGGCCGGTGCAGGATAGCCAAGTTACCCATTAACCCGGGGGGGAGGGGAATTCGGGCAGAGAGACATTTATGAGCGTGGCTGTCTCGTTTAAGCGTGCGGTCGGTTCGCAGCGTCGCCCGTAGTAGGCCTCAATGGCAAGGTAGCGAGTGACTGTACCGAATCTCGGCCTCGCTACCCGACCATTTGGCTCACAGAAACGGGGGCCCATGGCAGGCAGTAGCAGCACACTTACAACAAACCAAACACAATATCTACGATGCAACAGCAGGCCCGTGTCGATTAGGTTTCCTGGCAGCCGGTAGAGCCTAGGGCCAAGATACTTTGCCTTACACACGATTTCAAAAGCCCAGACCTCAAGGCAACAAGCAATTAGCCACGGTGCCTGACTTGGAAACCACCACCATTCTGTCCTACAAAAACGAATCTCCTCCCCACCACCGCCGCAGATCAAAGCCTCCAGGTATAATTCGCAATCTTTTGATATCTCCTGCAGTCGCTGTCTGCCTATGACCAGCGCAGCACCAACTGTCGCCGTCGCCGTTACCACGCTGCGTCCCTCGTGCGTCCTGGGCGCATTACGCATCCCAGAGTCCCCCATCCATCCCCGGCCAGGCTTAACCACGCCCTAGTTACCCCTGCCCTTCTCGACTCCACGTACCGAGTACGCTAGTGATCTGTGTGTCTTCCTAACCCGGCCGCATTACTGTCCAAGCTGTTCGCAACGCGCTGCCGATACTGTAGGAACAAGACAGGACCAACAACTATTTCGCCACTGTTCGGAAGAAGAGCTGCCAGGCCTTTAAGCCACAGCTGTTGAGCGCCGCTGTCTTGGCCGGCCGGAGGAGAGAGGGTTGCTGCCCGGCGCGCTTTCGTCGCCTTCGACCTCCTGCTCGTTCCCACCCCCTTGTATCATGGCGGTCCGCTGCCACGCCCCGTCTTTACTGTTACCGCCACTATTACCACCAATTCTGTGAGGGAGCCTTGCTTTGCCGTATCCACTGTTATGACGAGGCTGCTGCTGGCAATCCGTAGCTGATGGTCATCGATATCGACTTCCGTCACGTCCTCTCTACGACTGCTCAAGCAGCATGGCCGCCTCTTCCTCGTCCGGCTCATCTTTCACTTCCTCTTCTCTAGGTCGTCCGCCAACCTATTACAGCCGCTCACACGTAAGCCCCGTGGACTCATCCTGGACGCCCAACTCCGGCATCTCAACCATATCTGCGCCTTCATCCGACTCAACCATCCCGCAGCCACTGGATCTCGGACCTCCCGGCTATCAAGCAACCATGTAAGGATTAAAGTCAAAAGCTCTTTGGGCTATTTGGAATCGTTGCTGACGGGTGACTTGCCGCACCAGAACACTCTTCCAGGACACACCTGACGAACAAATTATCTATCTTGGACCTTGGGAGGTGGTGGGGTCGGAGCCTCGGCGGGTTCTTTGGCAATGCAGCTATCAGAACGAGCAGCTCGAGCATTATTGTACGCACACATCAGCTCCTGGTGGCCACTCATGTCACGAAACTAACTTCCAGGTCACCACAGTGCCATCGAGTCTCCCAAACGAGATTCATCCCCATACTCTGCACTCGCGGCATCGTAAATACTATGACCCGGCTGACACGGAGCGGTATATCTCCTTTACTGAACAACACAGGATCAAGTACACCAATGACGAGGGGTTGTGTGTCCATGACCATTATGTGCAGGTCAAATACGAATTCACCAGTGTCGAGAGTGCCATGCAGTTTCAGGGTGACTTGCGCAGAAGAGATCTCGTCGACTTCTACGACGTGGATGTTGCTTGGACAAACATCCACGGACGCACCGACGGATATGGCAAGGTCAGAGGCATCGGCGCTATCCAGCGCATGAAGATGTGGCGAGACCGTTACACCACCTTCCATTCCATCAGCCTTCTTGCCAACAAGACTGACGGCCAATATCGCGAGTACGACGTCCACCTGTTCGAAGAAGAGGTCCGCAGCCGCGACGACCGGGCTAAACAGGTCCGGCTCGCCGTGCAAGGGCGACGCGGAAGCGCCCCTGAGGAAGGCTCCTCACGACGTTTCTCTCTTGCTCACCGCAGGCGGCCTCGGATCCGGTCTACTGACCACTCTGCGAACACGACTCTTGACCCGAGCCCGTCTCATCCCGCCATTGACATCAAATACCTGGCACTTCAGTTTACAAACAAACAAGGTGAGTTCTGTTGAACTACGATGAACAAGCAATGTGTCTCAACGAGCATCACAGATTATCAGCGATTCTTGGGCCGCTGGCAAGGTGCTCATGGCTCCGACCGTGACTTTCAGGGCATCCCGTTCCCTCCCAATCATGTCGAGCTGCCCTCGCCCCAAATCTACGCAATGTCCTCCTCCATGCCCTCCGTGGCTGGTGCCTCGCAGGCCCGCGCCGTCAACGTCTCCTTGGATAATATCGATCCGGCAGATACGGGATTATACCAACCTTGACATGTCGGTTGACTCCAGCAATGCGGGGAGTTATTCAGCCACTACCAACTAGCGACGTGGGGTTGCATCCCTAGCAACTGGTTGGCGAAAATATCTACCAATCGAGAATCCCATGTGCTTCTCGCGGCCAAACGCAAAGAGCATATTGTCTAAGCTGAGGCAGTAATTGCTTACGAGAGACGAGGCAAACAGACAATCTGATGCTTTTTTTGGTGGAAAGCTACACCACCACTAGCCCAACACAAAAGACGGGGACAAGGATATACGCAAAAGCAAAAGACAATCAGATGTTGACGGCCCCTCCTCGTACGCGGAGCACCAAGCACATGCTCCGCCCATAGGCTGGCAATTGACTTACACCCCACCAGCCACCCTGGAACCTTCGGACTACGCCGCGTTGACAGCCCATATGCACTGTCGTCATCGATCATCCGTACCACGACCGGGGAACAACCACAACTTCATCGTACCCAATAATACAGCACGCTTCCATCATTGCTCTCTTTGCTTTTGAATCACTTTGTCAACGCTAATTCAATTGCGTGACAAATCCCCCCCCGCGGCGGCCTTTTCATACCACAAAACTACAGCTTGAGCCGATTGCCTGCCATATGCCACTATGAAGGTCATCCTTGCCATCAACGCTGGGTCCAGCTCGGTCAAGGTCTCCGTATACTTGACCGACAAGCATGGATCTCCAAAGCAAATTGCAGAGGCGCAAATCAGTGGCTTAACAGCACCACCTGCCAAACTTTCGTATACTCGTCAGTCTGACGTTGTACACGATAAAAACGAAGTTGGTAACGAAGTGGAAAGCCAGGGCGATGCATTCAAGCTTCTTCTCAAGACGCTAGTTGAAGACAAGGATCTGCACGACATCGCATCGAAGGACGACATTTTCATCGTGTGTCATCGTATCGTCCATGGCGGTGATTTCAACGACGCAAAGGTCATTAGCCAGGACACATACCACGAGCTAGAGGCCTTGAGCGATCTTGCTCCGCTGCACAACGGCGCGGCTCTAGCCATTGTAGATAGTTGCATGAAGGAGCTGCCACAATCGACAAATGTGGCTTGTTTCGACTCGCAGTTTCACACAACGATCCCGTCCCATATTTCAACCTATCCGATTAACCAGGAAATTGCCCAGAAAAACCATTTGCGCAAATATGGGTTCCACGGCATCAGCTACGCCTTCATCACCCGATCTGTAGCCCAATTCCTCGGCAAGAGTGCGAGTGGCTTGAACATCATTGCCTTGCACCTAGGTAGTGGCGCGAGCGCATGTGCTATCAAAGGTGGCAAGAGTTGGGATACAAGTATGGGATTGACCCCCTTAGCTGGATTGCCGGGAGCCACTCGCAGCGGCAGTATTGATCCAAGGTAAGCGTGCTCCGCGTGCATAGCCAAACAAGCTTCAAAGGAAGAGCATGTTGACTGAGCTTTGATAGTCTCGTATTTCACTATGCAAGCGATGTTGGCAAGTTATCGCCAGCTTCCACGCAACAGCTTCACATCTCTCGAGCAGAAGAGATCCTTAATAAGCAGAGCGGCTGGAAAGCTCTGACAGGAACCACTGATTTCGCGCAAATTGCGACCTCGAAGGAGCCGCAGCACAAACTGGCTTTTGACATCTTCGTTGACCGTATATGCGGCTTCGTCGGTAGCTACTATGTGTCCCTAGAAGGCAAGATTGATGCCCTCGTCTTTGCAGGTGGCATCGGAGAGAAGAGCCACCAGCTTCGCGCGGCAGTCATCGAGCGCACATCGTGCCTTGGGTTCGCCATTGATGGCAGTCGCAACGAAAGCAAAGTGACAGAGGTGGTGCAGGACCTCAGCGGTTCCGGCGCGAAGCACCGTGTTCTGGTGTGTCAGACGGACGAGCAATTTGAAATGGCCAGGCTGTGCGCGGAGAAGGATCAATTCTGGTCATAGGGGGGGAACCAAAGAACCTCGTCGACGTCGTGGGTTCTCACCGCGATCGTCCCGCGTCTAATGCCATTCATTATGCAAATGATGAGTTTCATTTAATATGGGGAGCGTACATCCTTTTCAAACCAGTACGCAGAATCACAAAATTCTACAAGTATTGAGTAAGGTAGTCGTATCGTTGCAGTGTACGTACGATCACGGGCATGTATATGACACAGCAAATATGGTATGCTGGATTCGTGCGAACAGTGGACCACCACAAGCTTGGCTGAGTGCTGCATCATGAACCTATGAGAGCAAGTGGTCAAAGGAGTAAAAAGGTATATATAAATATAAAATAAAATAATTAACCAATCTTCTATTATTAAAATATTTTTGGACGTATATCAAAATACATACATACATATATATATATATATATCAAATGAATGATTATAATAACAAGGAAATAAAAAGGATGGTATTCTGGTGTTGTGCGAAATTATTGTCGGTCAACCGTAGCCGTGATAAAGTCATTCTAAAATAATGTGTAGGCAAAAAGAGTCCAGACATTCATTGCTTCATTCCAAGTTCCGCAATTCACCCTAATGGTAACAAGATGCTCGATCAGAAGGAGATAGCATCAATCTACAGACCTCATGGCATGCACTGGCTGGGAGCATCTATGAAGTGGACTTGTCAACTACGATTTTGTTCTTGGACACTGTCACGCAGGTTGTGAGTTTTGGCACGTATCATTGGATCCAGCCAGATAGGTTGTGAAATTGGTATCAATTGACCAGAAGTGCCATATATGGCATCTGGCTGCTTGGCAGAATGTATCTGGCCCACTATGTACTATTTGCAAGCTCTGCTTCATGGCATCTCCACGTGAGTGTGAAGGAACCACAGCATTGTGGCTTGCGGGCCAACGGCAAGATTTTGAGCAGACCCTGACCTCAACGCCGCCATATTTTCCGAATGTAAAAACACTCAACAGAAGGGGGTACTCGGATAATTCAATACGGCATGAGCCAGTTTGAAACAGAAATAACCAAATGGTGTAACGCCTCCCAGATCAACGTCGTATGTCTTCCCACTAACCCCTGAGGGTGGAAGGGCGGCCCACCAAGGACCATCGTGAGAAAGGATAAATGTCAGAGTGAGGCGTCTAAAGTCGTATGTGTGCGACGCCGCTAGCGCGTGCAATGAAAAAAGTAAATGAAATTTGCCCGATGCCCGTTTGTTTCATGGGTCGATCGTGTTAACAAATGCAATGGATATTCCCGGAACGCCTTGATTTTCATCCGAGCCCAGTATGCCAATTCGTGTATCATTGACCCGTAACCAGAGCGCCGGTTTGTGTAAAAGTGGTTTATGAAATATGAGATGAGAGCTTGCGCCCACACATTAGCATTAAAAAGTAAACGCGAAAGCGTGGCGAAGAAGTAGATTTAGCAGCCTTCTTGGCAGGCTACGGCCATCGCCAATGCGTCCAGGCCGCTAGGCGTTCGGCCAGCAGCTGCTGGGCGGTTCAGGATGGGGAGGTTCAGGCCACGCATGTCCCATGTGGTGGGAGCACCAGGGGTAGTAGGTAGTGGCGGGGTGGGCAAAGGGAATTGTTCCGTTTCCCATTGCGGAGATACGCGACCGCTGGAGCGGCTGCGGCTTGAGGACGAGTTGCGGCGGGCCTCAGCAAGAGAAGTCTTGTGGGCGCGCTGTCCGCTGGAAGAGCGAGACTTGTCCTTGTAATGCGTCTCCAGGTGCTGCTTCATGTTGTCGGCACGAGTGAACTTCTTCTGGCAGCCGGGGTAGGTGCACTGAACAGCCTTCTCAGCAGTATGAATCTTGGAGTGACGCGAGGCGTGGCCGGAAGTAGTGAATGTCTTCTCGCAGCCGTGGCTTTCGCGATATCGGCAAGGGTAACGTTTGCCGGGACGCTCCGGTAGAGGTGAAGTGGCTGACGCTTCATCCTCGAAAGAAGTAGAGCGGCTGCTGTCGACGTAGGCGGGACGCTTGGCCGGCGGCGCGTCGGCATACTCGTGACCGATGGAGTAGAGGGGTCCTCCTCTGGGGTAAGAGAAGTCGACAGAAGGCGTCAATGGCGAGACGGGATCGTTGCTCATCTGGGAGTCGTAGGAGCTAGAACGCAGGAGTTCGGGGGTGTTCGGAGACGACGAATTGCTCCTTGAGGCGGGGTAGGCGTACTGCGACGGGGCAGGCTGGAAGCTCAGAGAGCGTTGGTGCAATTGTTGTCGCGGATCAAACTGGCTGGTCGGTTCATCGTTGAGGAGCGAGACCTTACGGCCGGCGGCGTCGCGGGCGTGCATTGTAGCAGACGAGCACAGTTGTGCGAATGCAATGCGGATGTTGGGCGTGTTTGGGTTGGTGTTGCGCTCGAATGCGCAGCACAACAGAGCTTCTGGGGTAGAAGGGGCAAGACTTTGGGAGCTTCGAAGCTCTGTAATCCGGACTTCTTAAGCTTTCTAGTAGACTAGGATGCTTTTACAAGAGGGCAACCAATCGCCGAGTACTCTTTTGAAGAGTCGAAGTTGCCGAGTTTGCGTGAGTGACAGGCGACAGGTCACGGATACGGCGGAAGTACAAGCGTGAGGTGGAGGTTAGGTGAGGTACGGTGGGCGGCTCAGATCGGTCAAAGGGCAGAGCAGGTAGAACGGTACGGTACAGGAACGGTACGGTACACAAGCACAGCCAAAAAGCCCAAGCTCAGAAAGCAATGGAAGTGAGATGGGGTGAGGTGAGGAGGTACTGTAAACCTGAAATGCGAAAAATAAATAGATAAGGCGAATGGTCGGTTAAGGTATGATGGGAAACAAGAGAATCAGACACGAGGACGGGAACGAGGGCAACAGGAAGCGGCGTCTTTATGAAGCAGAATGGCAGAGGAACCAGGGTCAGGCGACAAGAGGTAAGTTTTAAGGATGATGGGGAATGGGTGGGGAGGGAGGATGGGACTTCTGGGCAAACCGGAGTGTCTCTCGCGCATGAAACCCCATCCATAGATCGAGGGGATCGAGGAAAATAGAGGGCGTCGCTGGCAAAGAGGCAACGCAAGGCAAGGCATGGCAAGGCATGGCATGGCAGGGCATGGCACCAGCAGCAGTAGCAGCAGAGCCTGGTACGGGTCGGGGGGTGGTCAAGGCACCGCGAACAAGAAAGCAAGGGCCAGCCACAGGAAACCTGTCCCGCATGTACCCTCTGTACCTAGCGTACCTGCTCCACCGGCAAGCTCTTTTTTTATTTTATTTTTTTATGATTTTT
>PXOD01000330.1:0-34436 GCA_003012165.1 Paramyrothecium roridum
AAAAGTCGAACAATATCTAATCGAACTCTAAAAAAATGTAGATCGAATAAATATGAATTGATTGGCTGACATAGCACAGCTTGTGGATGGCTGAACTTGTGGATGGCTGAACCTTGCGGCTAGCAACCACACCTTTTCCTGAGAGAGTTGGGTTTCATGTTCCGATTTCCTCCATATTTAGCTGTCTATAGTGAACAATTTGATTTGTTGTTTTTCAATTACCGTAGGTGTAATCGAGTCAGATCAGACAAAGGGTCTCGTAACTGAAAAGGCAAAGTTCCATCCAAACTCTGTATGAATGGCTGAGGATCCGGTTCACCTGGACAGTTTGAGGATACCTCGAGTAAGTGGGCGAAATTTTTGCATCAGCTTTAAGGTTCATCCCGTCTCAACAGTGACGTATTGAGTACTAGCACATCTCTAGACGTGTCTCGTTTGACCTTACCCCGCAACGGCTCCATTATGTTACTATAGAAAGCGACTTTAGAAACAGCGGGGCCTCCGTGCAAATGGAGGTAACTCTGTAAAAAGAAGTTATGTAATGCTCCGACTACCATGAGGAAAAGCTTTGGGGAACTCTATTAGTAGCCTTTGTGCCGGAAGTCATCGGAGCAATTTCAGACCCGGAAGGTAGGTAACAGCAGGATGAACTTGGAAGAATATAAACTGTCCCCGTTTGCTAAATGAAAGGGGACTTTACAAATAGCATATCAGATCTTGGCCGAACATTACACAGAGCTTTACAGCAACCCGATATTTACATTCAAACGAGAAAAACTCCAACTTCTCAATATGTCAGAACGCAGCGACACCCACAAGATCATTTCCATTATTCTTCGCTTTATACAATTCGCCTCCGCCGTTACAATCATGGGTATCCTAGGGCACTTCGCTCATCTTCTAAGTGAACCAGGCGCACATGCAGATGGACGCATTATTTACACTATGGTTGTCGCTGGACTGGCCATTATCGCTTCGATTATTCTTTGTGTCCCGTTTGATATTCTTTTCACAGGCTTTCCTGCTGACCTCGTTTTGACCATAATGTGGCTGGTTGCATTCTGCCTTCTCATAACAGTGCGTTCAACATTCATACAAAAGGCGCTGCTAACAATGCATTGCAGAAGACTGGTACCCATACATGTTCATCAGGCTGGTACAGGAACTACTGGGGATATTATTGGGGCCGCTCTTGGCGGTTTGGACGTGTGCGTCCAGTTCGAGTTGTGAGATCCGGGTGCGGTTCTTGGAGAACCGTATTAGCCCTCTCTTTCATAGCGATGTTTGCTCATCTCCTGAGCGGGATTCTTGTATGTTGTGTTCCCATACGACACAACTCGTTGCGCTGACGTTGCTTTTCTAGGGAGCTTACGTGTTTCATACTTATGTCAGGCTCAAGGACTCGAAGCACAAGAGCAGCGCACATTCTGAAAAGAGTAACAGGTGAGCCACTATATCCTTGAAGCTCTATAGGTATGGGCAAGCTAAGTTACATCTAAAGGCGGCGAGATTCAAGTACTGGAAATGGGCAAGTGGACAGTCATAATGAAATGAATACTGCGGAAGGTCAGACAGTCTAGACAATTACGCAGCCAAAATTGGCGAATATTATCTAGTTTTTCAGGCGCTTAATAGAGAGGTATGTCAGATCAAAGCCACTCGAGGAGCCAAGGCTAAATAAACCCATGTCCCCCAGCATTGCTTTAGAAGAGCAAGTCAGATGTCTTGGTAAATTGAGAGTTGGAAGTAGCACGCGTCTTCGTAACCTTATAGACGGCTCCATGATGATTCTAACGGCCGATGAGGGACTTTAGTAGGGTTCAGCACAAACACCGATATGAGGCAGTCGCATGTATCTTCATTGCGAGTAGGAGGCCTCTAGAGCTGACGTTTGTGCCACATTATGAACACGTCGCTGTTAAAAGAATAGTGCATATGTCAGTTGGATGTTTATCATAGTCGAAGAGTCTATGTGTTACTATAGTCGTCGGTTCTTTATTCTACTAGAACGACGGTGAACCGGTGACTAGGTACCCTTTTCCCAGTCTCGAGTTGACACCTTCCTCCAGGATGATTAAGGCTGTCGCGGGCCAGAGGCTATTCGCATGTTCTATCAGGACTTGTTAGGCCTGATGTTTGTTTAATGAATAATGGTGGTGAAAATACGATAGAGCCATCAAAGGCATGATTGACAGGGTGCTAGCTTGGCTGACACTAGTAATACCACAATGCGCGCAAACCGCCTCATGTAGTCTTTCATCCTTCAATGATCCCTAATCACGTTGCTGACAGGAATCTTTTGCAGCCAATCAGGAACGCCCATGAGAAAATTCAAGCAAACGAGAAAAAGTTGCTCACATATCACGACGTGCTGAACAGTGATTGCACCCTTATTAAGGAATATAGTTCAACTGGGGGTATTTGAGATGTTTTCTCCCGGTACTAATCAAGTGTATTTGACAGGGATTCTAACAGCGTTACGGTTGTAGTTCTCAAAAAGTTTCATTGAGCCGTTTTGCTATTCGGTTCTACACAACGGCACCGATTTGACACCACTTGTGCACAAAGAGGCATTAAATCAAAGTTTTCAAAATATGAGTCAAACTAAGTAGAGACATCTGTGTCTCTGTTATTAATAGTGTCTGTGGTAGGGTGCGCAGCTGTTCCACGCGCAGATGCAGTCCCAGCGCGCTATGAAATCTTTGCCAGCCCAAATCATGTTCTTTCTAAACTCCTCACCTAGGTGCCTCAACGCATATAGATACTTCGGTTTACTCAGGCAAGGATCCTCATATCTGCATGGAAAAGTGACCTGAGACTTATCGCAACAAGCCATGGCGGGCCGCGACACCTTTGTAACAAGGCCTTAAAACTCTTTGAACAACTAAATTTACCATGTAGTGAGGTCCTACACTAAATTTTAAAATTACTTGGTCAAGTTTTATTTTAAAGCTATTTCTCTTGATCAGTTGTGCTAGAATTCTGCCCTTGACCGGAACAATAAAGTAGAAGAGATGGTTATGCTTGAAGTGCAGGGTAGTCGAATGATGGGGTTTTAGAGAACCCGGCATATCGACGAATTGCCCACCCTGTTGAACCGCGTCGGGAACCTGAATTCCAGGAATGCATTGTACTCGTTTTCTTCAGAAGAAGCAATTTCTGCTTAATGAAATGGCACAATCGAGAGGATTCTGGAGCTGGCTGCTCGAGCGGGCGTTGACTTACCACTTGCAGCTGCCTGCGGAGCAGTCGACTCATACAATTGAGGCTATCCAGATTCCTCTATCGGACGGCGTCATCCTTGCTGCCGAGATCTGTCGACCAACACTGGGTACTCTGCGAGGAATCATTCAAGTACGCGGCCCGTATGGCCGTGGTTTATTTTATAATATTTTGCTTGCTTGCATCCCTGCTATTATATATAACTTTCAAATATTCAGATCTACTTAAATAGCTTTTTAATTGCGATATTGAACAGGGGCGCATAAGCAAGTGCTTCATCTCCGCCTCTTATTGCTTATGCGCCCGTTGTCCTATTTGTAAATCACTGGCAAATGGAAGACAATTTATACAATACTCCGTCGCGTGGTTCTCGGTAAATTTGAAAGATTCTCATCGTAAGTCTAGGCAGCTATATATCTGGCATAAGGTTATATTATTACAAGAATTTATAAGGCATACCAGTTATGGTTGGATTTGAGCGCACTAGAAACCTCTGAGACTTGTTCCTGTTGAGAAGCTACCTAACGCAAAGAAGCATGTGTTTTTAAACACTTAACAATCAGCCTTTTGCAGGCCAATATAATGAGTATCGAAATTCCTAGCACCATTGAAGCCGGCGCCAAAAACATTTGCGCATTCACTTGCAATAGCATTCATATCGCGTGCGATACTCTGGCAGAAGACCTAATGGCCCTGAGAAACCTTCTATAGAAAGATTATTAGATGAGAATGAAATGTTACAAGCGTTTTGCTAAAGCTCTAGGAGAGTTGGATTACATACCTTATTACATAAGTAGACGCCGCAATCTCGAGAGCAACTCACACGTGCACATGTCCTTGGCTTATTAGGCCTAGATCTGGGTACAGTACAGCGACTGTTACCAAGGCGCTCAAGGTAGACCACGCCCTCAACAAAATTTGTCCACAGGAAGTCCATATATCGACCCCAATTGCAGTTAATCTAGGAACCAATTCTTAGTACTTGGCAATGAGAATCGGACAAAAAGCGATAGAAGCCAAGGGAGCATACCGATCGCTTCTGCAGGGAGTTGGGATGATCTTCTAACAGTATTTCATTCTTTTGGGAGGTAAAACTCAGGGTTGGTTGAGCTCATTTCTTCGACGATAGATTGGACGGTGCCGCGGAAGACACGATCGCCAAAAGCTTCATTAGTCACCTATAATTCCACAATCTCCACATCAGAGAATTTTGACATTTCATCAGCAGTGATGACTCCCCACTCCTTCTCTCTGGGAAGGAGCTCGGCGAAAGACTTATGAAAGGATTAGTATATCTAATAAGTGTGGAGCGTTTTGACTTACTGTAGTGGTAAGCAAGGCCACGATGGACAAGAAGAACTTCATGGTAACGTGTGTGTTGGTAAGCTATCGTCAAATTAAAGATAAATGTTAAAGTGATTATGGGGGAGGAAATAAAGACCTGAATCGTAATGCAAAGGATAGGTGCTATCTTTATACTTTTCTGAGGGATAAAATAGAATTATTCTCTTGCTCAAGTTCAGCCAAGCTTGTTGAAAGACACCTGCGCCAAGATGCCATTGGACATGATGACCTCTGCACGGACACCGGAATCTATATCGAGAAATTTTCAAAACTCCTTTGCCCTTGGCTGCGCGTAGTTGCGGCTCAAGTCACAGGCGGGCTCTTTCATCGAATCACGGCCTAAAGCTGTTGCCTAGCGTCGGCCATCAACACAGCCTGGCCGTCAACGTGGTATCTACCTTGATTAAGTTACACTGCACAGTGCCAATAAGGTGGCCAATAGGCCTCGTTTACCTCATATTAGGCAGGTGCCACTCAGTATGAGCTAGGATGCGGAATCCTAAATTTCCTATTACGAGATAATACAATATTTGCAGCTTTGCAGCTTCGTGTTACATAAGTCGGGCACTTCTGCAAATTTCCCTTACAGTGTACCAATTAGGCGAAGCAATGCCATCATCGCCAAGGTCCAGTCATATTGAGCCTAATTGCCCAACCTTTCCACTAGATGGTCCAAGTCGTTATGGTTATATTGAGGGCGGAGTGATAGTCCAGCCTGCGAACTTAAATAGAAGCTATCTATATAAGTATCTATAAATATATTACGACCTCACCCGGTGTAGACTGACTTTCTGCAATGTTTGCCTTGAGATTGTTGAATACCACGCGAACACTAGCGGAATAGATGATGAGGACTGTAATCCCGACCGGAGAACAAATGACGACGCCCTCGAGAGCGCCTGCGAAAGTCAATTGGTCAAACTTGAAGCCGTCGGTAAAGTTGGGAATAAAGCCAATGTGAGCAGAGAGACGTATCAGGATATCAGATTCGGAGATGAAAGACTCAAAAATCTCCAGGACGCTATTGAGTATACCATCCAACCGGATATCCATGCGAAGATACAGCCCGACTCCTCCTGGCCGATCTTCTTTTCATACCATCGCAGCAGGAAGTCCTCTAAAGCCAGGTCCTGAAAGGCTCCATTCTTGAACCCGGGAAAGAAGTCGACCATGGAGATTTTGTCTTGGATCTTTGAATGCACGAACTATGGCTCTTTGACAATAGGACCAACACCTACGAACAGCGGATCATTGAAGTAAGTCTGTTCATTTTTTCAAGTCGGAGAATCCCTGGACTTTATTTGACGTCGGTCTTGGCATAGCCTGGACCTTGACCACGTGTCCTGGATCTGGGGTTAGCAACGTTAGACCTACGTACTATACGACCTTGGATATGAGGGTTAGTGACCAAATCCACCCCTGTCCACCGCGCGAGTACTTTTTCTACAACCATCTTCTACGAGACGAGCCTTCGTTCAGACTTACCCAAATGCTCAAAAGTCAGGTTTTGCCATGACAGCCAACGAAACAGATATTTGAAGCCTGACTATTGGGTTCATGAATTAGAAAAGAGGAAATCCGGGATTAAGGCCCAGCTATTTACCTAATGATCAAGTTTATGATGATTACGGTCGGTTATACAACTTTTCTACATTAGGTAGGCCCTTAATTGTATAGTAGGAACTTAAAATATACATTAGCTAAAGGAAGAGCAAATGACGACGTAGGGCGAACTCTCTATTATAGGATGCCATGGCAACAAATATCGCTATGGCTGATTTTTTGTAAATGTTTTGTTAGAATAGTAGAGGCTTCTAATACCCGTTATATCGCGTGAATTCTTTAGAGTTTCAAGAAGTATTATTTCAACTTGACTGAATCAAGACTTTGGAAAGGCAACATGCAGTTGCAGCTACACCCGAAATTAAGAGATAATCTGAATCACAAAGGACATTTGGGGGAAAAACCCCGACAAGACTACAAGCCCTCATCACTGTAATTGAAGTCTGTATACTACGTCACATTATCGAATGCCTTTCTTTGATAATATGCCTATTATCTAGCCTGCAATTTGCCTAGTTCCGTACCCATGTGTGCTCTGGCCTTGACGCTCAATTCTCTTCAATAGACTGTAAATAACCATTCATGTACCGGTCTTTTCGCGCCAGGCCTGCTCCACCTGATCTAATTTGTGCCACAATACTTTTTCCATATCCAGGCCAACTGATTTTGACCATTTTGGGTCAACGTGATCCACATCCAAGTAGGGACTCAAGTCTCCCTTCTCAACGGTTGCCTTCGCTGTCCCCATTCCCAGGTAAGCGAAACGGTTTTTGCTCCCAGCGTCCATGTACGTCATGTCAAAGTCTTCATATCTCGGCGTCTTGATAGCCTCGCAGTAATGCAATGAACTACCTGGCCAGATTGCATTTACTCGCCCAGTCCTGGCATCCTTGTACCAACTCCGGCAGTCGTCCGACCAGATTGTGTGCCGGATCCACTCTTGACAATGCCTGTTGAATGCATCGGTAATGTCTTGTTTTGGTACAATGCTGCGGACATACTCGCTTTGCATTTTTCGAAGGACCTGAACGACATAACTGCTGACGTAACTAAGTGGTCCTATCAAGCCACCGTTGTCGACAGGAAAGGTTGGTCCAGCGAAAGTGAAGAGATTGGGAAAGCCAGGAATCGCAAGGCCCATATATCCCTCAGGAGACACCCCCCACTTCTCTGCAAGATTCACGCCTGCTTGGCCCACGACTGGGAATCTGGGGCGGTATGAGACATCGAAGCCGGTTGCGCAGATTATAGTGTCAACTCGTCTCTCGATCCCATCGGTACCAATGACAGAGTTTGACGTCACTTTGTCAACGCTCGTAAAGTGAATCGAAACGTTCGATTTTTGAATCGCACTTCATGATCATTTTTTAGTATTTGCCAGGATGTGGGAGTGTGCCAAGGACCCAAGGAGTGGGTTGCAGGGTTGCTTACAGCATGTATGGATCGCCTGGTGAGATCCTTCTGCATCCGACTCCCCAAGCTGGTGTGAGGCCCTCCAGTAATCTCTTATCGGTGATCCACTCGGCCATTCGCTTCTTTAGATCCCTCTGCATGGCTTTTCCGGTCTCCGAATTCTTATATATGACTTGAAAAGATCCATTCACTTGATTCTCCAATTCCTTGGCATGAGTCATCAAATGAACCAAATTGCTTCTGAACTCGTCTCTCTGTTCCTCGGTATATTCATAGTTGTGCCCATGGTTCATGGCAATTGAGGAAAACCAAACAGGGCTGCGAACAAAAACATGGAGGTGTTTTGCATGCGGTTGCATGGCTGGCACAGTCTGAATGCTTGATGCGCCAGAGCCTATAATAGCAATTTGATCTTTCTTCCAATCATCAACCTGATAATTGGCAGGCCAGTTGGCTGTGTGAATGAGCCTACCCTTGAACTCATGCAGGTTCTGGACGTCTCCGGGCCATTTCCAATTGTTGAGAATGCCCGTGCCGAGCAGGAGAACATGGCAGTGGTCTTCCAATTCTCTCGAAGTGCCGTCAGGCAGTTTCTGCCTAACATTAACAAACCATTGACCAAGCTCTTCTTTCCAGTAGCATCCTACTACTTCATGCCTAAAATTCATATATTTGCGCAAATTGAAGACGTCGCACACCTTATTTAGGTACGCCCAAATATCTGCACTGTAAGAGAAGAATCGGGGCCAGTCAGGCTATACCAGTCATTTAGACTGTACTTTGTCCTCGAGATTCTCGACCGGATTTACTTACGTTCGGAGCAAAGGGTAACGAGTAGGCGTGACTAGGAATGTCACAGCCACATCCTGGATACTTGTTTTCTAACCACGTGCCACCTAAGTCTTCGTTCTTCTCGTAGATCATGTGCTCGACATTGTGCAGTTCTTTTTGAATATAATAAGCATTCATGATGCCCGAAATGCCAGCGCCTACGCTGACAATGCGGATTTTGTTTGCGGAGGGGGCCTGAAGGATTGCATCAGGAATTTCATAGAATGAGTCGCGAGGCACGCCGTTGGTTGCGTAGCCATCCGTTCTGAAGGTGGTGTATGAGTCCATGGTCAGAATGAATTAAGCGTGCTCTACGGCTGGCGGCAACAGAAGGAAAGTATTGATATAATTCGATAAGAAAAGACAGAAAAAGCTTGCCAGGCTTTCCTGGCTCCAAAGTTTGGATGACTAGGGATGTGTAGCCCAGACATGGACCCGCCACCGATCAGGAGCCCATAAATCAAGCTAGTATGTCCAGTTTGTGACGATATTATTTCCAAGCACTTCATCTACCGCCTCCCTTTCTTATTGATGCATCACGCAACGCCACTTCTGCTGAATGGGGAATCGAGCTTGCTGTGATCGATCGGGATGGCGTCACACCGCCTGGAGAGTATATTGAGGGATAATCCTCCATCTTGTTCAGGTAGTGCAACATCATAGTGCTACGGTGTTGATCTATCAAAACAGTAAGCCGATTAGGCCCGGGTTGGGAGCTCAGGTTGCGATAAAGCTAACCTTTGAAATGCTGCCAACCTTAGTCAGCAGCTCACCGTCAAAACATTTCTAACCAGTGAACGCAAACTTGATTTTTAGGGACAGTGGTTCAGCTCTCACTTTTCGAATAAGACCATTACGCGCGCAAGCCAGTAGAGCATAATAGAATTCCTGTTGACTAGTCAGATGCAGTGACATGTCACCCAAGTACCCAAACCAGGGTATAGGTGGCCAATTGGAAACCGAATAAACTCGGTCTGGGGAAGAGTTACCTCTGTCGGCATTCTCCGTCACTGTGTGTGGTTACATCACAGGTGAGACAGCATTCTTCAATAGGTCCATGGTGGGACCAACGGACTCAGCTCAATAACATTGCTAGGATCCCCAACGCCACCGCCTCTACTAAAGTATCATGACGCGGTCACTTGCCTGGCTGGTCCGCGCAGTCACATGAATATGTGTGTTTGGCTGGTGCGATGCAAGGGGAATTTTGTACCATATCGGTTGAAATTAGAAGTCAAGTGACCCAAAAACTCCTTGTGGCCAGCGATTCATACTGTGATATTTAATAACTAATATCATTATGCGAGTTGCTCGATCGTTTGCAGCCACAGGCTGAAGCCCTCGATGCGGAAACTGCCGCAGGCTTAGCGTGGTCAGTAATTAAAGGTGTTTCAAATGACCAATACCAGGGTACAGATATTGGTCTGAACGCGCGAGATCGGGCGACGCACATTTTCAAGCTGGCTTATCCCTGCGATTAGTTTAGAGTATGGATACAACACGTGCACTGTTTCGATCGAGTTACTTATTTCAAGTCGAGTGGTCCAGTGAGTTTGGGTATGCTTTGCTCACTACCTTTATATCCATTTTTATTGAAGCGCCATGGTTGGCCAGAGAGTTGACGTTGAAATACAGACCTTGGACGGAATCACTCTACGAGGATGGCTTTATCCGAGTGACTCTTATGGCTCGGCTATAGTCATGACGACAGGGGTACGAAACTCCCCTGCAATGACGGCTCAACTGACGTGCCGTTCAGTTCAACTGCGTCAAGGAGATGACACTCCCCACCCTCGCAGAGTGGTTTCAGGACCAAGGCCTCACCATTCTCCTCTACGATAATCGTACAATAGGCGCCAGTGGTGGACTGCCGCGCAATGACATCGATCCCAACAAACAAGTCGAGGATTACCACGATGCTGTTTCCTTTCTTTTGAACCGCTGCTCTCAAATCGTAGATCCCAAGAGGGTGATACTTTGGGGCTACTCCCTGTCTGCTACTGTCGCGCTAGTAGCAGCGGCGCTGGACAAGCGTGCGGCCGCCGTCATTGCTATTTGTCCAGCAGTGAATGTCCGCATGGACAAAAGCTCTGTCACCCAACTAGCCATGCAAGATGGGGCTGACCGTTTGTTAAAGGGCCAAGAACCCATGCGTCTGCCTGTACTGGCTAGCAACAAATTGAACACTAGCGTCTGGGGGGCTGCCTTGAGTGACATGGACTTGTCCTTTGTTCATGATGCGATGATAGCCTTCCCAGGTTTCGGTGACCACACCACTGTCAGGTCCTACTATAACTTGGCTAAATGGTGTCCTTTACCCCTGATGCCCGATGTGAGCCCAACTCCGGTGCTCATCGTTGCTGCGGACCAGGACAAGGTTGCACCTGTTGAAGAGCTGCGCAGCTTCTACAACTCATTTGATGGTCCAAAGGATTTTGAAGTAGTGCTAGGCAAGGGTCACATGAATGTACTCTTGGGAGACGGTTTCGAACATCTCATGCAAGCTCAGTTGGAATTTCTGGAAAGATTTTTAGGTTAGATCTTTATTTTAATATTACAGGGTTCCGTGACTACTAAGCCACGTAGACTTTCTACCTCCCCTGCTACAGATGGGAAACAGATGACCGGATGCAGGAGGGTGTGAAAAGCAGGAAATGAGTCTCGGACTAATGCGAGATGGGTAACTTATTCTTCGATCACTTGACAGAGGGACAGATCGGTTACGCCGTCCTCGAAGAGCTGTTTTGATTCTCAAAATGATTGCTAATGAAGAGGCGACTTTTACCCCGCGCCCAGACCGACTTTTTGCATCAGTATGACAAGCTTGATCATTGAAAAAGAAATGCTAGTGTCGCATTTACAAGCTGCATGCACGAGGGCGGTGACAACGCTGGAAGTACAAGACCAAGCTAGGCTTTCCACTTAAGCATTACGCGGATAGTGGCGTGAGCGGAATGTTCCCGTTGACGCCACAGGTCTTGTTGTTTCAACTTTTCAAGACGTGATATGCAGCCTCGCCACACATCCTTGCTGTCCGATCATGGATCCAGCTACGCTATATTGTCGCCTCTATCCCCAAATGATGCCTAGACACGGGCCATTACGATTCTCAATAACAATGCTTGGGAGTCTGAGGTGGTGAGCATATGAGTTGCACCTCCTTGCAAGTCAAGTCTGACAAAATCGCAAAAAACTTCATAGCTTAGCAATCTGAGTTAACCAAAATGCCTAGTTCTGTGGAAAACCTACCCTCGGGCGGCAGCAGCCGCACACCTCTTGCCATCATTGGCATGTCGTTCCGGTTTCCCGGAGAAGCCGTTTCTACCCAAGGCTTTTGGAACATGTTGATGAAGAAGACGTGTACGGCAAAGAAGATCCCTGTGGAACGTTTTCACATCGACAATCATCATAACGTCGGCTCAGGCAGGCTGGACACTCTTTCCTATAACGAAGCGTCTTTTCTCGAGGAGCCCGTGGATCTTTTCGATGCTCATTTCTTTTCCACTGCGGCACTCGAAGCACAAGCCATGGATCCCATCCATCGCTTGCTCCTCGAAACGACCTTCCATGCCTTTGAGAATGCTGGCCTGTCCTTGGATCAAATCGCCGGAACAAAGACAGCGGTGTTCTCGGGAGGGTGCTTTTCGGATTACCGCACCATGCTGGAAAAAGACCCATATCCTCCCCCAAAATACAGTGTCACAGGGACCTCAGGAAACATGCAAGCTAACCGAATCAGCTGGTTCTTCGATCTGAAGGGTCCAAGCGCGGCAATTGATACAGCGTGCTCGAGCAGCTTGCTAGCTCTTGATTTGACATGTCAATCGATCTGGGCCGGTGATGCAACTATGGTGAGTTTCTCAATGATATGGGTCTTTAAGTGACATGTCGTAGGCTGAACACTGTCGCAGGGTGTGGTGTGTGGAAGTAACCTGTTCCTCACCCCTGACTCAGGCCTGATTCTTGATAATCTCAACATGTTATCGAAAGACGGGCGCTGTTTCTCGTTCGACCATAGAGCCAATGGCTATGGGCGAGGGGAAGGGGTTGCTACCTTGATTGTCAAGCCGGTTGATGCTGCAATCCGAGATGGAGACACCATACGAGCCATAATTCGGGCAACGGGGTCTAACCAGGATGGAAGAACACCGGGGATCACCATGCCCAGTCAAGAAGCTCAAACCCGTCTCATCACAGACACTTACGCGAAGGCAGGCTTGGAATTATCAGCAACCGCTTATGTTGAGGCCCACGGGACAGGTTGTTACCCCTAGTAGAAGGCATCGCTGTGACTAATACTTTGACAGGCACTCCGGTTGGTGATCCCATCGAGGCAACAGCCATTGGCGAGGCATTCAGGACTTATAGAGCTGATGATCAACCTCTTTACATGTAGGCACCTCAGATCATGCGGATTTCAAAGTTCCTGACCATGTAGTGGCTCAGTCAAGTCCAATATAGGCCATCTCGAGGGTTGCAGTGGTCTTGCCGGGGTAATAAAAATGGTCCTTGCACTTGAGGCAGGCGTGATACCGCCAAATGCAAATTTCGAAGCATTGAATCCCAAAATCGACGCTGGGTCTCTACGAATCAAGGTCTGTAAATGACTTTTTGCATCATTTTCGTTTTATTGGTACCCTCCGTTTCTTTCACTTTGGCAATTGGCGCTTGTGGTTGGGGTCGGGTAACTTTCTACATTTCGCTGACCGAGATGGATAGATTCCAGAAGAAGCAGTCCTCTGGCCATCAAATGGACTTCGGCGGGTGTCAGTGCAGAACTTTGGATTTGGGGGATCCAATGGCCATGTCATTTTGGATGACGCCTACCACTTTATGCAGCTTCACGAGCTTAAAGGTAACCATATGACGAGTCCCGTACCCCTCTTGCCGATCACGGCGAACGGCGGCGATGACCAAGTTTCGGGCCAGCATGTAGAAAAGGCTATGAACAAAGATCAGGTGGAACCAGGGAACGGATACCACACTCATAAACTCCTTGTTCTATCCGCCGCCGATGAAGAAGGAATAAGCCGCATCAAGAGAAGCTGGCAAAGCTCCTCCTTATCCGCACTGAATTTGACAAAAGGTGCTCTCAAAGATCTAACGCACACGTTGGCAAACCGACGAAGCCATATGAGGTATCGTGCATTCACCGTGCCCGAGGATGAAGCTTCTGTTGTTAGGAGCATAACCACCATCGCCGGAGTTGTGCGAACCAGGGACTCGCCAAATCTAGGACTCATCTTTACCGGGCAGGGTAGTCAGTGGTATGCCATGGGCCGAGAATTGCTTGGCAAGTACGAAGTCTATAAAAAGAGCTTGGTGGAAGCTGGTGAGTACTTTCGCAGTCTGGGCTGCTCGTGGACCGTTACGGAAGAGCTTGGTGCAATTGAACCGGAATCACGAGTCAACGACGCTCAGTACAGCCAGCCTCTGTGTACAGCATTGCAACTGGCGCTGGTCGAAATGTTGCAGAGTTTTGGATTGAAGCCTACCGTAGTTGTAGGACATAGTTCCGGTGAAATCGCGGCCGCTTTCTGTGCCGGCGCTATTTCCAGAGAGTCAGCTTGGAAGCTTGCCTATTATCGAGGCCTTCTGGCGGCCCGACTTTTCGAAACATCCTCCATCAAAGGTTCCATGATAGCAGTTGGGCTTTCTCGCTCTGAAGTTCAACACTACTTGGAACGTGCTGCAGGTGGCCCTGGCACAAATGGGCTAGTAGTTGCCTGCGTCAACAGCCCGACGAATGTTACCATCTCAGGAGAAGAGGGCCATATTGATCGCTTGCAGAATCTCTTGAAGGCAGACAAGATATTTGCTCGCAGGCTACGCGTTGGCGTAGCGTACCACTCTTTCCAAATGAAAGAGGTAGCGGACGAGTACCGGTCTTGTATTGGTACCCTACCCAGGCCCCCTAACGCGAGAGGAGGTTCCCGAATGGCATCGTCAGTTACTGGAAATTGGATCTCGCCCTACGAGCTCGCCAAGACGGAGTACTGGATCCGCAACCTAGTATCTCCGGTCTTGTTCTCGGATGCCGTGGCCTGTGTTTGTGTCAAGCCATTCCCAATGGCTTCAAAAGGAGATGGGCCGCCGCCTTGCCCTAGCGATTTACTCGAGGTTGGCCCTCACTCGGCACTGCAAGGTCCAATCCGCGAAATTTTGAGCAAAATCAGCAAGGACAAGACCATTGCCTACATACCCATACTTACTCGTCAGAGATCAGCAGTAGTGACAGTGCTTGAGGCCATGGGACGTTTGCATAGCCTCGGTCATCCTGTCCGATTGCCAGTGGTGAATTGTGAACAGCCTGGGACTCTCAGGTCCTTGACTACCTTACCCCAGTACCCTTTTGACCACAGCAAATCGTATTGGCACGAAAATAGGATCAGCAAGGGTTATCGATTTCGACGGTTCGGCAGTAATGATTTGCTGGGTGTTCCAGACACAGACTTTAACCCGTTGGAGGCAAAGTGGCGCAACTGCATTCGCCCTACACTTTTGCCCTGGATCGAGGACCACAAGGTGTGCTGTATCAACCTCCCCGTTGAAAATGTTGAGCTTTCTAACACATTTCCACTTTCAAGATCAATGGTACAATCTTGTATCCAGCAGCTGGCATGCTAGTTATGGCCATGGAAGCCGCAAAGCAGGTTGCCGACTCTACAAAGGGCATTGAAAGCCTAGTTCTCAAGGACGTTACATTTGAATCTACAATCAGCATTCCACTGAGCACAACATCTGCCGGGGTTGAGGTGAATCTCTTCATGCGACCACTTGCGGGCCAGGATGAAAAGGACATTGGAGCTTACGAGTTCCGAATCTACGCTTACAACAATGACACCTGGCAACGAAAATGCAAGGGACTCGTTCAGATCGTCTATGACCGTTTCGAGGAATCAGAGCTCGGTTACATGAAGGAGTCGCGCGAGTGGCGCAGAAAATGCTGCCGTCGGTACGAAGACGCCCTTTCATCCTGCTTGTGTCAAGGCGATGTTGAGCGTTGGTATAATTGCTTGAATGCCTGCGGTTACAACTATGGGCCGGCGTTCAGGGCTGTGGCTAAAATAGCGTACGATGAAGACAGCATGGCTGTTTCTGAAGTCCACGCGTATCACGATCCCCAGACCATGAGTATGAGTGCGAAGCAAGATTATATCATCCATCCCAGCACGTTTGATTGTATCCTGCAAACTGTGTTGGCAGTGCATACAGAAGGAGGCAACAAGAAAACAGCGACGTCTATTCCTACTCGCCTTGACAGATTGTGGGCAGCAGTGGGTCCGCCTGCCCAACATTCGATTGCACTGCAATCTGTCAAGGTATGCACAAAAACGGAACGAGTGGGAATGCGTCAGTCGGTCTCGTCACTTGTAGTCTTAAATCAAGCTGCAGACGACGTCCGCATTGAGATGACCGGCTTCTACGCCACAGATGTAGCCTCTACCGGCTCACATTTTGTGGATATTCACGAAAGCCAAGCGCAGCCGGCTTCTGAGGCTTCTGAATTGTGTCATTACCTGGACTGGAAGCCAGATTTAGAATTCCTCACCACGGATCGTGTACAGCGATTCTGTCAAGAATCTGGCTCGTCTACTCACACGGAGCCCGTACAGTTCTATTCAGATGTGGAGTTCCTCATCTACGCTTATATTAGACGGACGTTGGATTCAGTCGACGGAGAATTCGAGGAAAAGCTCCTAAAAAGGAGGCATACAGAAATGTACCTCCTCTGGATGAAGAACAAGATGGAACTGCTCCATACCCAAAACCCATTACTAAGTGCACGCTTAGGCGATGCTAGATATGTGGACGAGTTGAGTGAGCAAGTGGCACTCAAGAACAAGCAGGGATTGCTGTACAAGACGGTGGGCCAAAACTTATATCACCTATTGGCAGGTGAGATGGATACACTTGATCTGTTGTTTCGTGGCGATGCAGTCCGTGCCTTTTATGAGGAGGTGGTAAGCGTATTACCATAAATCTACAACTTGCAAACAAAACTAACGTCAACCAGTACCAAGGCCCATCCACCATGCAACTTCTTCGCCTATTAGACGTGATGGTTCACAAAAATCCGACGCTTCGCTTCCTAGAGATAGGTGCGGGGACAGGTGGCATGACACGGCAGCTAATGACGAGTCTTGCCAAATACAAAGATGGCAAGATTCACACCGCAAATTATGCACAATTCGACTTTACCGATATATCAAGCTACTTCTTCGCCGCTGCAAAAGAGGAATTTGCTAGCCACGGAGACCGTATTTCGTTTATGAAGTTGAACATCGAGAGTGACCCGGAAGCGCAGGGATTTGTCCCAGAGAGTTATGACGTTGTTTTTGCTGCTGCTGTAAGTGGTTTTCTATCCTCAATTATAAGTACTAGGGGGGTAAGCTCGCTGGCAAGCTGACTCAGACTGACTATCATTGGGTTGCAGGTCCTCCACGCAACCCACGACTTGACCAATACGCTTCGGAACTGTCGCAAGCTTTTAAAGCCGTACGTTCAACCCCCATACTCAAAACTTACTCAAACAGGAAATATTGATAGTGGCCTTCAGAGGTGGAAAGCTCATCTTGTCAGAAATAACTCGTGCGGATACGTTGAAGATTGGATTCGTTTTTGGCCTTCTAGAAGGCTGGTGGTTGAGTATGGGACTCATTCAATTACAACGATACGATGATGCTGACACATATTGTAGGTTCTGAGCCGGATCGGAAATGGAGCCCGTGTCTCGATGTTGAAGGATGGGGTCAACTATTATCAAAGACAGGATTCTCGCCCCAGCAGATCGTATTACCTGATTACCACAACGAAATTTGCCAAGAAATAAGTGTCATTGTCGCTACCGCAGTAACAGAGGCAGAATCAGTGGCTGAAACCAGTGGAGAGGATGGAGGAGCCTCCAAAAAAGCCATCATATTCATCTACGGGGACAATCGGCAACTGGCAATCGACTTACAGTCACACATGGCAGATTGTTCACGAAATCACTTCATCCTGGTCTATTCGTTAGAAGAGGTTCTGGAACACCTTAACCAGATCAAAGGAGTGCTGGTTTTTCTCCATGAGCTGAGCCAACCTGTTTGGTGCAACATGTCAAAAACAATGCTCGCTGCATTACAGCAGGTACTGCCACAAAGCGACTGCAACGTACTCTGGATCTCCAGAAATGATTCATCTGACCCTCGATTCCGCCTTATTGATGGAGTTTCTCGTGTCATCAATTCCGAGCTTGGCAGGACGGCCATCACCAGCCTGGTCCTTGACATAAGTGGTGAGGGCCAGGTTCTGCTGCGGAGAGAGCATGTCAACCACGTCGCTCAACTCTGCGAATCGCTCGCCATGTCTTCCAGCGAGGCCACATACACCGAATCAGAATATTTGGAGCGTGCTGGTATCCTTCACATTCCACGCTTCGCTGATGCAGGCAAGCTTAATAAGGTGATCACCGAGATCCAGCAGCCAATCCAGCAGGTACACCGTCCCTGGCTCGACGGCGATGGCGGGACCCCGTTGAGGCTCACCATCGAATCCCCCGGCCTTCTCGACACTCTTCGATTCGTGGAGGATACTGAGCATAATGTATCGGATCTTGGTGCTAATGACATTGAGATCATGGTGGTGGCTGTTGGCCTCAACTTTCGGGATGTCCTTGTTGCACTCGGTCGAATCGATCATCAGCGGCTAGGCTCCGAAGTGGTTGGTGTGGTGACCCGGATGGGCGCGGCTTGTACGAATGGGTCCGCTGGCTGCCGTCTCCAGATTGGCGATCGCGTGGCAGGCTTTTATCTTGATACATTCAAGTCATTCCTGAGCTGTGACTGGCGTTCCATGGTAAAGATACCAGACACCATCCCGACACCAGTTGCCGCATCTATTCCCGTCAACTTCTTTACAGCTTGGGTCGCACTACGGGACAGAGCACGTCTCCAACCCGGCGAGACTGTCCTTATTCATTCTGCAGCCGGCGGCACGGGACAGGCTGCCATCCAGGTTGCCCAATCTCTGGGTGCGAAAATCATAGCCACAGTTGGCTCAGAGTCAAAGCGAGATTTCCTGATGGAAAGATACGGGATCCAGTCCGATTTGATCCTCTCAAGTCGTGATACGTCTTTTGCCATGGGTGTCAAAAGATTAACGGAAGACAGGGGAGTGGATGTTGTCTTGAACTCCTTGTCGGGAGACGGCCTAGTGGCTTCATGGGAGTGCATCGCTCCATACGGACGATTCATCGAACTCGGAAAAAAAGATATTCTCAGCCGGAACACTCTACCTATGCATCCTTTCTATCGCAACGTCACATTTAGCACTTTTGATGCCAGTTCCCTTGTCATTGACCGCCCTGATTTAGTTCAGAGTGTCATGAGCGAAGTCTTTCAGCTAGTAGCAGATGGTGAATTTCACCCTTCCGAGCCAGTTCAGACACACGGTGTAGGCCAGGTCGAAAAGGCATTCCGAAAATTGCAAAGCGGAAAGACGACGGGCAAGATCGTGGTTGAGTTTAGGCCTGATGATATGGTTGAGGTAAGACAAAATTTGAAACATACGTGGAAGCTTTCACTAACAATTGGCCAAGGCAATGGTCACAAATCGCCCGCGATTCCTTTTCCGCCCAGATGCGTCGTATGTCATTAGTGGTGGACTGGGCGGACTAGGACGCACTGTGGCGCGCTGGTTCGCGGATCGAGGAGCCCGCAACCTGATTTTACTGTCACGATCTGGGAGTGAATCTACTCAAGCTAGCAATCTGATTCAAGAGTTGAGTGATAAGGGAGTTACCGTTGCTACGCCGGTTTGCGATATTTCGGACGCGATGGTCGTTTCTTCAGTTATAGCAGAATGCCTGCAGTCCATGCCGCCAATCCGTGGGTGTATTCAGTCGGCAATGCTGCTCCGCGACGCAGCGTTTGAGTCGACTTCATTCGAGGCCTGGGAGCAGAGTCTTGCTCCGAAGGTGGCTGGGTCTTGGAACCTTCACGAACAGCTACCCCGCGACCTCGATTTCTTCATCATGATGTCCTCCATGGCCGGGGTGTGGGGCAACCCTGGCCAAGCCAACTATGCGGCTGGAAACACGTTCATGGATGCGCTGGCAAAACACAGAATTCAACTTGGTGAGCGAGCGGCATCGCTAGACTTGGGTCCGGTAGCCTCGGCTGGTGCACTCACAGCAGACTCGAGCAAACTTGCGGAAAAATATTCTGCTCTCGTCCAGAGTCCACTTAACAAAGGGGAGATCATTGCGCTCCTAGACTACTATTGTGACCCGTCTACGCTTATGGACCCTGAACGTTGTCAGATCCTTCTTTTCCGACCTCGGACAGACGAAGGGCGTGAGAGCAATTATTTTGCCAAAAAGACAATGTTCCGCCAGATGACAGCAGATGGCAATGCGTCGATATCTAACACTAGATACGCAGCCGCATCGAGTGGCCAGAAACTGGATTTGGTTCGGGCGCTTTCTATAGCATCGTCATTGTCTCAAGCAGCCGACGCAGTTTGCCAGGCTTTAGCGCAGAAATTGGCATCCTCGCTATCGATAAGTCACGATGATATTGACATGGACAGCCCTTTACATATCTACGGCATGGATTCATTGGTTGCAGTAGAGCTGAGAAACTGGCTAGCCAGGGAAATCAAGGTTTACATGCCAATATTCAACATTCTCGTGCCTTCAATGACAGTTAGAAAGATTGCCGAGTCCGCAGTAGGCAGTACAGCATTAAAGAAAGGCTGGGTGTCCATTGAGGCCTCACCTAGAAAAGAAATATCAGAGGTAGCAGAGATTTAAAATATGTTTAGCAAAGGGCTACTCTTCTTGATAAACTTAATATAAAGCTCATAAACTTTATTCTTTTCTTTCAAGGTCACAGCAACCCTCGTGTAGCAGGTAATTCGAATCAGACACGCCTTTATGTCGAGGAAGAGAACCGGTTCGACAAGCCCCTTAGTTCATCCTGCACCTGCTCGCTTCACTCACAGCGAGGCTTCACCATGGCTCCGAAAGCAGTGGGTTCAGCTACGGACATCACAACGATGATTGATCTGGATACCGTTCCGCCATTTTGGAAGAGGAAGAATGGAATCCTTCTGTACTTCTCGCTCACGTCCTCGCTCTTTATGAGCATGGCGGTCGGGATAGATGGGGTAGGTCTACCCATGCCGACATGATGTCGACGTCGGCTCGACGCAGAATGAGGAAATGTACTAATGCCTATGGACACAAATAGAGCATGACGAAAGGAATGCAAGTACTCTCGACCTGGCAGGAAAGATTTGGTTATGCTACAGGTTCCATGCTTGGTCTTTTCGGCGCCTCAGTGAACATCGGCGGCGGTGATTCCTTTTCTCTTTCTGGGTTGGCTGCCAGATGTGCTTGGCCGTCGACACGCTGCCGTCATCGGTTCGGGAATTATCATTAGTGGTATTCTTCTCCAATTCTTTGCTTCGACGCTGCCAATGTACATCAGGGGCAAGATTGTCCTTGAGGCGGGCACGTCGATCATCCAGATGGGTGCCTTAGTACAACTAAGCATAATGGAATATTAAACATCCATTCAGGATAATCAGGCTATAATACCCTAGCTACTATACTGTGATTCGATGAAATACTCAAGTAGTGGCGGTTTGGAAGTAAAGGGGGTATGTACACTATACTACTATTATCTATATCTTTACCTGCCTGTGCTATTGCCCTAGGGGTGCATACTGTCTAATTCGGAAAGGCTCTTGTCAAGACGTACTGCAATCTCCATGTTCTCTGGTATGTGCGAGCAGGTCCTGGTCAGGCATACTCTACAATCTACGCAAGGACCCAAAGCAAACAGAAATCCTGATCTGACCTTCCATTCCAATGACTCACTTAAGTAATCAACTTCGTTTATCGCAGCTAAACGTAACCTCTATGTCTATCATCCGGCTCGTCACCACCGTACCCACCACCTCCAGGCGTGTTAATTTGTATGGACTCGCCTTCTTTCAGGTGGATTATGGCCTTTCCTCCTAGATTTATCTTTTCTAAAACACCGTCCTCGTTGTAGATGAATGCATAGTTGGCTCCCTTTTGACCCGGGCCACCTCCTGCCATACCGTATGGTCGATACACTCGACGGTCACTCAAGATGCTAAACTTGAGCGGTATTCTTGCTTGGATCTCTCGTCGGATGCCGTCACCACCACGCCACTTGCCAAGCCCACCGCTGTCATATCGTATGCCGTACGATCGCACCAGCACAGCCGTGCGTTTCTCGATGACCTCGGCATCCGTTTGACGGGTGTTAGTGGAATGTACCTGTTTCTCTTTATTAGTTCCCTTGCCTTCCTGCTCTGAAGCAGCACACGGGGGATGAGCCAGGACTTACATGCGTGGAGTGTTCTCCATTGTATTCTTTGCCCGCTCCCACGCCACCGCCAATACTCTCTCCGTAATTCCAGCCTTTGACAATCTCGCCTGTCTGGGGATCAACACCGCCCATGCCCCAGCCTAAACTGTTGGCGCAGCCTTGACTGGCCGCATACCTACCAAAGGCACGTAGTATCACATCAATGACACGTTGGCTGGCTAGCGTGCTACCGCAAATGGCCACCTTCGGCGTTGGATTCAGTACAGATCCGTACGGTGTTCTGATTGTGACGGGTTTTAGACAGCCCTCGTTGAGTGGTATATCGAGACTGATAAGGCATCGGATTGTGTAAATGATGGCCGAGTGGCA
Source organism: Paramyrothecium roridum (assembly GCA_003012165.1). Taxonomy (NCBI): domain Eukaryota; kingdom Fungi; phylum Ascomycota; class Sordariomycetes; order Hypocreales; family Stachybotryaceae; genus Paramyrothecium; species Paramyrothecium roridum. The sequence goes on from PXOD01000330.1 coordinate 22,089, forward strand.
GATGCTGATCGGACAATTGTAATTACCCCACATCTGCGGCCCGGAGCCCTCGAAATCATAAACAACAGAGCCAGTTTCGGAGTCTATAGTGATTCGGACACGCATTGGGGTGCCGTCATCGAGGAAATCCGTAGCCTCGAGTGGCTCAGGATGAGACGCAGCAAACTGCTTGAAAAAGCTGCGTACTGCTAGCTCGGCATTGTCCTGAATACTGTTGACGTACTTATGAACGACCGGCAGGGTTGCTTCTTCGCACAGTTTACGGAGTAGGATGATGCCGCGTTGGTTGGCGGATGTCTGGGCTCTAAGATCGGAGATGTTGTCAGCAATGCGACGGGTGGGACTGCACCCGGGGAAGCTGCCTGCTCGGTTGAAAGCAGCGCGCACGTCGTCTTCCAGGAATTCTCCACCGGAAACAATCTTCATCGAGGTCACGTTGAGACCTTCCTCCCATAGCTCCTTAGATTCGGGTGCCATGCTGGTTATGCCCTTGCCACCAATATCTGTGTGATGCCCACGGGAAGCCACGTAAAAAGCAATCGACTCGTCGATGAAGACAGGGGTAACGACGGTGATGTCTGGAAGATGAGTGCCTCCCCATTGCGGATGGTTGGTCATGACAACATCACCTGGTTGCAGTTTGTCAGCCCAATGGCGGTGTTGGGCTTGAATGGCGAACTGCATAGAGCCAAGGTGAATGGGAATGTGAGGAGCGTTGGCCACAAGCCTGCCCTCCGATGAAAAAATCGCACAGGAGAAGTCGAGACGCTCTTTGATGGAGGTAGAGATAGAGGTTCGTTGAAGAGTGGTTCCCATCTGCTCGGCAATTGCCATGAAACGGTGGGAGAAGACGGAGAGGAGAATGGGGTCCACATTAGAGGAGCTAGACGTAGAGTTCGATGTTATCTCTGACGAGAAGGAATTTAGAATGACCCCATTGGAGGCTATAGGGATCTTTTCCAGCAGGGTGTGGGCGGAAAGGATGTATGCGCGAAAGGTGGGCGAAACAAAGATGGTTTGAGTCTCGTCAATAAGGAGAGCCGGTCCAACGACAATGACACCTTTCGGTGTATCCTTAAGGTGGTAGATGCCAGTATCATGCCAAGCACCCTCGATAAAAACCGGCTGTGAGGTCTTAGGGTCCAGCGTCGGCGGCGACCCCAGAGCTGCAAGTTCTGAGAATGCCGACCTTTCTTGGGCTTTGATGGCAGCAGATCAAGTGCCCCGAACTTTGATAGCCTCGACCACAATGTCTCTCTTCATGAAAAACCCGAATTCCCGGTGGTGGTTGGCTTCGAAAGCGGCGCTGTAGTCACCATCGTCTTCCGGCTTGGTAATTGTAATGTCGGTATTTGTCCCGAAATACCGCAGGACCAAGCTCTTGTCAAACGTAATAGATGCTTCATCAGCACTTTGCAACTGTAGCTCTCGAGCAACTTTCGCCTTGAGGACGTCGAGGCGGGTGCTGATGTGGGCCAAGGCTTTGTCATTCAATCTGGAGCCGAAGGGCTCAAGCGCCTCGTATTGCAGATCGGCTTGGGCGATGCCGTTTGCGGAGAGGAGCGAGGACCACTTGTGAATCAGGATGCGCTTGATGCCGAGTTTGTCTGCGATGTCGCAGGCGTGCTGTCCTCCTGCTCCTCCGAAGCAAACGAGATTGTGCTTCTCCGGCGCAAATCCTCGAGCCTCGGTTGCGTTTCGGATCGGCCGGCTCATGGTCTCATTGGCAATGTCGAGGAAACCAAGCGCCACCGTCTCGGGCGAGAGGGACTGGTTTGTCTGGGCGTTGAAAGCTGCCGTGAGATCTTGGAATTTGTGCTTTACTATCTCGGTGTCAAGGGTCTCGTTGGCGTTGGGACCAAAAATAGACGGGAAAGACGAGAGAACTAGTCTTCCAAGGAACAGTTTGGCATCAGTAACTGTCAGGGGTCCGCCTTTGCGGTAACAGGCAGGCCCAGGATGAGCGCCTGCGCTCTCAGGGCCAACAATCAAGAGACCGTTGCGAGCAAAGAGTATCGAGCCACCTCCAGCGGCAACCGTTGCAATGTTCAGCATTGGCACCGTGATGGTTCTGCCGGCAATCACCGTCTCGCTCAAGAAATCAAACTTGCCGTCATAGCGAGATACGTCAGTACTGGTGCCGCCCATGTCGAACCCGATGACGGGCGTACCCTCCTCCGGGTCGTAACACGATCGCGCAACGCCCACAACGCCGCCTGCCGGGCCGCTGACGAGAGCCTCGTTACCGCGGAACTTGCTCGCCGTCTTGAGCCCACCGTCGGAGCACATAAAATCCACGCGTTGAGGCTGAACGCGGAAGCCTGCCTCGAACGACTTGATGTAACGTTTGACGACGGGGTACAGGTAGGCCTCGGAACAGGTAGATGTGCTGCGGTTGAGGAACTTGATGGTTGGGCTGGTACGGGATGATTTTGAGATGTAGTCGAAGCCGATTTCTTTGGCAATATTCGCCACAAAGTCCTCGTGGGCTGGATACAAATATGCATGCATGAAGCATATCGCTAATGCAGTAAAGCCTTCGTCTTGTAGAGTCCGCAGCTGGGCTCGAACAGTGTCGGCGTCTGGCTCACGAAGAATGCGGACATAATCTCCGCTTACTGTCCGCTGAAGGCGGGTTGGCGACGATTCAGCCTCAGCTGCCAGGACTTTGGTGTCATACGGAGTGGGATTCAAGTCATAGTCAGCTGGTACAATCCTCTCCTCTATCTCGACAACTTTGGAGTGTAGAGCCGTGGCTTTGCGGATGCTGAGATTGAAGATCTCTGGACGCGATTGGTCGCCAATAACGCAAGCATCCTTGAAACCCTTGGTTGTGATAAGAGCAAACCTCTCGCCCTTGTGCCCCAAAAGGGCGTTGGTGGCCACTGTAGTACCGATGCGGCATGAAGCTACATTCACGATCAATATATTATAATATGAAGATGGGATCATTGGATGATGATGACTAACCGATCCGTGAACCATCTAACTTCTCGCCCACGGGTATAGACCTCTGCTCAACCTGTTCCAAGACACGACGAATGGCTTCTGTTGGCGCATCGGCATAGTTTGCCGGGTCCTCGGAAAGGAGCTTGAAGACAATGGGCTTGCGTCCTTGTATCTGAGCAATGACATCGCAAAATGTGCCACCCAGGTCAATATCGACCCGAATATCGGCCACCATTCTGCGAGATCTTGTGAATTGTCTGCACAGCTGCTTCTCCGGTCCAAAACCAAGAACAACCAACCAATGAAGCGGAATAGTTCACAGAGATAAATCAGTGCGCCCCAAACTCTGCATGAGATTGCATGCTACTCCTGTTGAGGTTCAATGGGTCTTAAATGTGGCGTCCAAATTCGCATACGTCTGGCTCCTAATCTTAGCTTTACTTCGGGGTGAGACCTGCAATAGAACGGCGTATCATCTCAAATACTATTGGTCAATGTCGGCATTATCTGGAAAGCCATCGATGGCGTGCTCGCTATGGCTTCCCGCAAAAACTGGAGACTGTCGGGCGCGCTCCGACAGGCACCGAAAACCGGGTCAAACAAAGCCTTTAGAGAAATCATTGGCATGTAGCCGACATTGCCGCCCTAGCGTTCCTGACCACTAATCGTAGATACTCCATTCGCATTGTCAAAGGTCGCGGCTTTATTACATAACGGCCTTGGCGCTGTGTCATAACGTTGAGACAAGCTGGTGAAATGTGGTAACGGCGAATTCGCTTCGTACGCATTTACACCACGGTCGGCTGCAAAATGATGCGTCATACTTCTTCCTATTTCTTACAACAACTGTTTCTCGTCTAATTCTAACTCGGCCTTCCGAGCGTTGTAGTCGTAGCCTAGCTGCTGTAGGGTCTTGATATCATGTCTTTTGTCGCCCAGCTTTCTCGAATCTACCTTTGCCATCAGAATATGCTCCCGCACCCATCTCTTCTCTTCATCCCAATAAGGCGGTACCTTCCCTAACCCATCATTCTCGAGTCCAGGCCGCTTGTCCGCCTGGAGACTCTTCTCATAAAATAGGTTGATGTAGTCTGCATCCTGGGGATATGCCAAATTGTGTATCAATCTTCCCTTCTCCCTCAGTCTTCGGGCCTCCCACTCCTTCATCTCAGTTAGGCTCGGCAACAGTGATCTTCCAGACCATAGCCGTGCTATCCAAGCGGCTTGAGACTCGGCAAAAGGAAATGGAATAACTCTTTGTGGAACACCAGCAAAAGCCAGCGTCGGATCATCCATGTACAGCAGATGTTGGTAAAGGTTGTGCACATAAGCCCCATCCGTTACAACAGGCGGAGACAGGCCCAGCAAGAAGGAGTAGCTGTAGAAGTAGCCAGTGCAGAACATAACAATGTCTATGTCTGACTCAAATGTGCCGTCATTCATGCGAACGCTCCGGCTCGATGGAATGAACTCGACAATCTCGCCAACATCTTTTGCCCAAGGCGGACGTGCCTGGGCTGGTTTTGGCTTTTGGGTGGACCTTTCCGATACGAGCACGGGCAATTTGCTGACAGCGGCGATTTGGGTGCTGATGTCGAGCCCCGACGCTGAATTGCCGACAACAATGACTTTCTTCGTAGGGTCAGTCATGACTATCAAGTACAAGAGCACAAATCTTGCTAGCTTACTTTGTCCTTGTAGTCGGAAGGGCTCTTGTAGTACTTGGAATGTGATACTGAGTCGGGGTGTGCCGCGTTATATTCGGCGAGACCTTGGATGTCGGGCACGAAAGGATCGTTGTAGTGACCACTTGCTACAAAGACTGCTTGAAAGTTCTCTGTCGACTTTTTATTTGTAGTCAGATCGACCGTCTCAACCTCCCAGTATGTTTGGTCAATCGTGGATCTCTTTTCGGCCCTCAGTACCTGTGTCGAGAGTGAAATCAAAGACTTTATATCCTCTGCATATTGCTGCAAATACTTATTGACCGCTTCATGTCTAGGAAACAAGCTGGTGTCGTCTGGAAAAGCGTGGTCTGAGTAATTCATCATTGAGTGAGCCACATTCGTCTCCAGCTCATCATAGACTGGAGTGACGAATTGTACAGCATCGTAACCTGCCGCTTTGATGGTCGTGCTTGGGATCTTGGTGGGACTTGGCCTTGGAATGCTAAAGTCGTCGTCTATGGTGCGGATTGGATTGTAGGCCCAGACGCCGCCAACGGTGTTCCGTTGCTCATAGACCTGCACGCGGGAAAATTTCTTTTCCGCAGTGAAATACCTTTTGCTCAATTAGATTTATATTGCTCCCCATCGCATGGGGTTCATGTTGTCTTACTTTGCGGCAGCAAGTCCGCTTGGTCCAGCGCCAATGATGGCAATCCGGTCGACGTGCATCTGTTGAATCCCGAAGGACTTTGCCGCAGGCTTGGAATGGGTGGAGCAAGAAGGCACAGGCAAGGACAGACAAGCGAAAAGACAAGAGTTCAGCAGTTAACTTCATGATATCGGAGCCCAAATATGGGCGATTTGGATTTGATGGGAAGCATGAGGCTATTGCACTAAGTACGCTGGAACGCTGCTAATGGCGGATGCTGCCTCCGAAGCCATGAGCCCACACAAACCAGAAATAAGCTGGTGTCGGAAAATGCCGATCACGACCTTAGTGCTATGAGTCCGTGTCCCCACCATCGTGCGATTCGTTGAATCCGGTGGGTTGCTTGAGAGTGGAGAGTCACATCCCAGCCTTGAGCGGCCGGTGCCCGACAGGACCAAGTGCCCGGCGCGCACGCCATCGCTGCGCCAGAGCAGATAAAGCCGACCAGGTTCATGCATGCAGCGGGCCGCCGTCATGCAACACCCTGATGCAATTGCTTGGCCCGGAAGGATAAGGGTTCATATGTCGGGAGCCTACCGCGCAGTTTTAAGAGTCTAAGCTTGAAGCAATACCCAATACCCACCATTACGCTGAACCATTAGACCCGTTCAAAATGTACCGCTCGCGGGAAAGGCGGCCACCCAGAACGACATCGAGTCGGCGGTCGGCGTCTCCTGCGACTGGTCGGCGCCTGCCGTCGTCCCCTCCCACAGAGCTCTCTCCAAGCTCCGACCTCAGGGCCCAATCTGGACAGGCCGGACAGGGCGGCCGGACCGGTGCAGTCTCTCCTGATGTAGCTGCGGAGCCAACGATCAGCTCCACCTCTTCGTCCTCCCCGAAGGCTGCTGGAGACAGCATTCGTGCGTGTGACCGCTGTCGAAACTTCAAAAAGAAATGTAGTCGGACCTTTCCCACTTGCAGCCTGTGCGCCAGTAGTGGGAACAAGTGCTCGTTTTCAACGCCTGTCGTTTCCAGCGCCGCTCAGACACACCATCTCCGGGCTCGCATTGATTGGCTCACTAGCTTCATCAACAACAAGCTACCGGATTCCGAGGTCTCGGGAATCGAAGCAATCAATACAGGCACAGACCTATCCTCGCTTCTCGCTTCCGCCTCCCCACGTCGAGCAAATCACCTTTTGGCAAATGCCAGGTACCAGCCCCCGGCTTCGACTTCTGCGACTAGTAGGGGTATTTCCTCGGATGTAGTTGGTAGCAACAATGGTGTTGATGTCAATGGGAACCGTCAGTCAGAAGCTGCCATCCACGCTTTCTCCGCTCCTAGCCAAGAGCAGCAGCAACAAGAGCGTCGACAGAGATTGTTGGTGGATTCCATGTCATTGGAACAGCTGAGCAACCTCGCCACAACAATTGAGTCGGCATCTCAGCTGCCAAAGTCACTACATCAGCTGCAGCTACCGCTGCAAATGTCAGTCAACGAACCAGTGAGGTTAGCCCCAGGCATAGACGAGCTACCTCATGGGTCTTTTCCGGGTCCCGGACTTGCGGCGATGGCCCGAAACGCCATTGCTAGACGGTTTGTCGACGCTTACTTCCGTCACATAAACAGGGCGTACCCATTTGTGAATAGGTCCAAGGTTCTCCGAAAGTTTGATACCGTGACAAGTCTTTCTAGAAGGCGTGGTGATACCGAGTCAACGCTGCTGCACCTTATTATGGCACTTGGCTGCACAACACTGCAAAGGGTAGGGCAGGTGCCCGGAGACACTGCATCCAACTTTGATGTTCAGTATGCGGAAATTATACAAGAGTGTCTTGTTGGACAGGACGAGGGCGATTCTATGCAGATACTGGTCCTCTTGGCTCTTTATGCTCTCTGGGATCCACAAGGAATCTCGACCTGGTCAATCATTGGCATCGTTGCCCGGCAAGCCATGCTTTCCGGTCTCAGCCGAAAAGATTCAGAGGATAAGAAGCACTTACCAGCTGTAGATGTTGAGCTGCGATGTCGGTTGTTTTGGAGCATTTACGTCCTCGACCGCGTGGTGGCCATCTCGCTTGGTGTGCCGGTCGCGCTGGCGGATAACAATATAGACATTCCCTTGCCTGGCCTGACAGTCGAGGAGTTTGCGTCTCCGGATAGGCGATACTATGCTTCCATGCTGCAAACGAATCGTCATGTCATTCAGCTCAGACAGCTGGAAGACAGCATCTTATCGCAGATACACACGAGAAAGCGGGCCGAAGTCGCAGCCCTCTCGCAGGCCGATCGCGAGGTCACTCTCAAGCAATTCAGATCCGACATTGAGAATTGGTACAGCAACGGATGTCTTGTTTCCCATCTCGAGGCGGACAATGTCCCAATACACAGCTCTGTAACTTGGCTAAGCGCTAGGTACTATCATCTTCTACTGCTGCTACACTACCCGTGTCACTTCAACTCAGGCAGCACCCTCGTATCACCGGTCGAGCTACTGCGCTGGACACAGAGGCACCTCCAATCGACATCAGCACTTCTACTGCAGCGCCAGCTCCCAATCAATCAACTGACCTTGTGTAGGATACTACCTGTTGGATTGATACTTCTTCATTGCTTTTCATCCTGTCCGACGGAGTGTGTAGCTCACTCGGCTACCGATGATGTTTCTATTATCATAAGTATTCTTGAAGCCTTTCCAGACAGGTGGCTATACGCGCATCAAGCTGTGCAAGTTTTTAGACAGCTCATGAACGTCAACTTATCCTCTTCAAATATTGGAGGCAATGGATATGGAAGGCTCGGCATCTCTGATGACTATAACCCAAGCAGTCAATCAGTGGCAGCAGCGGCAACTGCTTCGCTCAAGGACTCTTATGCGGATGCGATTCGATCGTTGATCGATGATCATATTGCTCTGATGAGGCGAGTTCTCGGCAAGTCCACATGCTACGCATTGTACAAGTTTCCCAAAAAACGCCGTGGTCAAGTTCAAGTTGCCGCAATGAGTCTCAGTAGTGGTCAGACTCTAGGATCGTCACCATCCGGCCCAACGGTGCATGCAACTGCTGCTGCAACACCCATCACGAACGAAGATTATGTTTGGCTAGGGACGGGACTCGATTTTTTATGAATTCAATGCTTTCTCCCTACCATCAGTTTATCTGCAAATGTTTCCGGATCTTGGGCAGCACCAAATCTGGCCTCTCGGCGTGGACGCCATGATTTGCATCTTTAACGACGAATATCTCAGCATGCGGTATACGCTCTGAGATTAGCTCTGAGTTTTCTTGGCGGGTAAAATTCGTCAATTGTTCGAGTTAAAAATGCATGGTAGTGTTGTAAGGGCTGGCACTCACCTAATGGACAAATCCAGTCCTTGTCGCCGACCACGACTAGAGTGTCGGCCTTAATCTCCGGTAGCCGATCCACATAGTCAAAGTACTTTTCTTCTTCGGAATAGAGATCGTCTGGGTTATGGAGTCAGCTGAAATCGCTCCATGTTTTTGAATGCCAAACATACTATGAGATTCCGCGTTAAAGACAGTTTCAAGGGCCCTCTTCAGACCGATGTCCGGATTTAGGTTCTCATCATATAGAGGCAGCATAGCAAAATAGACCAACTCGAACTCTTTGTTACTCTCATATGCCCCAAATACCTTGTTCCTCAGCATATCAACGGAGAAACTTGGCACTCGTGAAATTCGTTCCTCAAGAATCTTGATAGCGCCAGCCTCATCTGTAAGACATTAGAGCTGGCTGGCTAGCGACCGGGCCTTGGCCGAGACTGTTAACCCACGATGATGTGATGCAGCTGTGCCACGAAGGATCAGATGGGATACATGCGCAGCATATTTGATGGCATAGTGTTGGGCGAGGAAACCACCGAAACTTCCACCACAGATGATAGCTTGCTCATCTCCAATGAAATTTTTTCTCACACCCTCAATGTCATCAACAAGCTGCTCGAAGGTGTACGGCTTGGTGTGGGAGCTTTGTCCATGACCACGATAGTCAGATGACAAGACGCGAATCTGATCATTCAATTGGCTGTAGACCTTGAAGTCTGATTTATGGTCCCCTACACTATCCGTAAGCCGTAGGTTACAAAACGTGGTGCGACAACTTACCAAATCCTCGACCACCATGGAGTGTGATCATAAGAGGAGCCTGGTCCGGACCAGTTAGACGGTACGCAAGACGAGCGCCATTAATGTCAATAAAGTCAACCATCATGGTAGAAATGCTGGGCGTGATTGTGGGTATTTTGAACTGAGCAATCCGGGAATATTCCTTGAGCATAAACTTGGCTGAGTAGGCACCGTGTCTACCCATATGTGTGGTGCTCAGGTAAGGCAACGCGTCAATCACGGTCTCCTCACAATGTCCCGAGGATTTGTATTATTGCAGTGGGGCGAGATGGGGCGGTCCTTCTTCCCGCTCACCAATGGTCATAGCCCAATGAACTAGGCTGTCGGATGGGGCCCGATAAAGTTGTCCAGAGGCCTTGAGTTAGTCTGGTCTAGTTTGTCGGACATCAACCCGACAGGATCAGCAAAACGACGAATAAGATTGGCTCAGTCGCGCATGGCCCGATAAAGCTTCCACCGGAATCAGGGGTTTGGTGGCATTAGTTGCAGGGTGCGGGAGAAGCTCCGCTTTGTCGCCCGATGACATTGCTGAAAAATGCCACCTTTAGCGTCCATGGAGGGCACTATGGACGGAGGCAAATGATACCATCGCCCCAGAAAAGAGCGTTATCATGGTGCATCTTTGGATCCCAACCATCATCCTCCAACGGGAGGAATGATGCAGATGTGCGACTGTCGATCTCTGATAAATGAGCATGACCTCCGCATTCGTTTTTTTGACACAGCAGCTACTCAAGGACAGCTTCAGTTCACCAGTGCCCGGTGGAAGCGACCGAATTTTGTGCGAGAATGTCTCAAATCAACACAGAAACGGCGAACGCCACCAAGACGGTGGACCCCGACACCATCCAGATCCGGGATGACGGAGCGTCCACATCGTCCGGCGTCGCTCCAGGCAACTCCAAGACCGCTTCTCCACAGCAGCCGGCCTCGGCGGGATGGTTTCACTGGCACGAGCCCGGAACTCCTCCAGAGGAGAAGAGACTCATCTTCAAACTTGACTTCTTTTTACTCAGCTTCAGTTGCCTGATGTTCTTTGTGAAACAGGTAAAGTGCGATCCATTTATTTTGACCGATTTCCTTGCTAACATGTGCGGCAGTTGGACCAAAACAACGTTAGCAATGCATATGTATCAGGCATGGCCGACGAGCTCGGGTTCGGGCCTGGGAATGAGCTCTCTTGGATGAACACGTACTTCAACATCGGCGTCATTGTCGGCGGTTCCTTCGCTAATCTCATTATTACCGTTGTTCGACCTCGATTTTGGCTGCCCGGCTGCCTGCTTACTTGGTCCATCTTTGTGTTCTTCCTTTACAAATGCAATCATGCGTACCAATTCTACGTTCTTCGCTTCTTCATCGGCCTTTTCGAATCTGCTGCCTGGCCCGGAGTAATGTACTGTATTGGGTCCTGGTACCGCAAGAGTGAACTTGCTCGCCGGTCCGGTCTATTCGTTATGAGCGGCGTCTTGGGCCAGATGTTCTCGGGGTATCTACAGTCGGCTCTGTACACAGGCATGGAAGGAAAGGGAGGTTTGTCGGCGTGGAGATGGCTCTTCATCTTTGACTTTGTCATTGCCATACCAGTGATTGTCTACGGCGTGGTGAGTTTTGTTTTTGCCACTTCTAGTTATAGGTTGTTAAAAAATGGGGGCTGACATGATTTTCAGGTGTGCTTTCCTGATACTCCTCACACGACAAACGCTTTTTACTTCAACGAATGGGAGAGACAGCGCGCCCGGGAGCGTATCGAGGAGGAAGGATGCAAGCCGGTCGGCAATTTTGATTGGAGTGTCATTCGTCGCATCTTCGGCTCCTGGGAAGTCTACGCCTTCACTGCTGCCTACTCTTTCTGGACGCTGACTTGCGCTCTTACATCATCCAATATTTCACGCTTTACCTTAGGTCGACTAAAAAGTACACTGTTCCTGAGATCAACAATATTCCGACCGGCATCGGTGCTGTTAACTTTTTGTTCATGGTTACGACCGGTTTTGTGGCTGATAAGATCGGTCGCCGTGGGCCCGTCTGCTTTGCCGTGGGCTGTCTTCTCACTTTTGTCTACGCAGTCCTTGCAGCATGGAGTGTACCGCATATGTTGCGCATGGCGGTCTTTATACTTGCAGGCTGTTACGGGTGCTACACACCGCTCTTGGCCGGCTGGACGAACGAGGTTTGCGGAGGCGACCAGCAAAAGCGGGCGTTTATCCTGGGTTTCATGGTGTCCGTGGGGCAGGCCGTTGTGATTCCGTTCCAGCAGCTGCAAATGCCTAGCAGCCAGGCTCCAGCTTTTGAGAAGACTCATGGATGGCAGAGCTCTCTTGCTTGGGTTATTGCATTAACACTTTGGACTGGCGTGGGCTTGCCACTGGTATAGAAGTGGAGGACGTCCAAGGTTAAAGCTAGCACCACTGAAGAGGCGTATATAGTGGAGTAGATTTAGGTTAATTAGATAAAGCAGTTGTCTGGGGAAAGTAGAAGAGAAATTGCATTAAGTGTTATATTGAATAGTGCGATATTAGTGGTTATGGAAGCTTATTTTATCTTAGTGCTATCTAAGGAATTATCACAACCTGACCCAAGGTTATAACTAAGCCGTAGAATATTATATAATATTATATAAATACTATACTAGCTATAAGTATACTAGCCTAAAGAATAGACTAGCCCTAGTACTATTAATATAGAATATAGACTAATACCTAATATATACTAGACTATAGGGTAGGCTAATATACCCTATATACTAGACTATCTACTAGATTAATATAAATTAGTACTAAAATAGAAGGATAATTATATAAAATAAAATATTTAATAAAAAGGATTACTATATATAGTACTCCTAGAAGTAATATATATTATAATTTATAGATTACCTCTAATAATACTCTAAGGGTAAATATATATTAATATATAAATAGGAGATTCTATA
>PXOD01000331.1:0-30297 GCA_003012165.1 Paramyrothecium roridum
TTTCTCTTTCTCTCTCTCTCTCTCTGTGTGTGTGTCTCTCTCTCTCTTCTCTAACTCAGCCCTCGACCACCGCAGTAGCTTCGGCTAGCGTCCCCCATGGCCGCCTTGAAACACCACGTTTCCGGTGCCCAACCTCAATCAAGCTTAATGAGCTATTAATATTTCTTAATTCTCGAGCTCCACCGGAGGAGCTGCCGCTACCGCGCATGGTGCTGCATTACACACACATGGAATCTGCACACGCTAAGCTGAGCTGCCGATTGGTCAATGCAGCTATGCCATGCCAATCGCCATGGCCACCGTATCGCCGGCCTACCGTTTGTTTGACCATCGCCAAGCAAAATGAGCCGCCGGGTGAATCGCCAACCGCCAGGCGGTCCGCTCCCGCAACGCTGGCTGGGTGTGCCCGTGCCAGAGATCTAGCATAATCCACGAGTCTGCCAAGTCAAGCCTCATTGTGACTGCTTTTGTCGGAGAGGGTGGCTTGACAAAACAGCAGCCATTGGAACGAGAATAGCTTTGACAACGATCAGCAACGATTGACTATCTTACAGTGGGCTGGAAGAAACTGACGTGGACATGGCTTAGGCTCATTCGTTTGATGCTTCTTACGGCCAGCCCCGGCCCTCCACGTCCCTGCCCAATGGCTAGGCGTCCCTTTGTTTCGCGGGTCCCGGTGCCCACCAAAGTGAGACTCGGAGGTTGTCTGGGAACCGCCGCATCCTGGCCTATGCCACATACGTACGCAAGTTCTCGAAGCTCGATGCCCGGCAGTGCACTTCAGGTCCGGCTCCAAGCTTTCCTGTCTGTTCCCCTCGCTGTGTCAACAAAAGGACCGAGTACCCTCCGCCTCTTGGCCCCATGGTTTGCCTCTTGTCATAAAACTTTTCCCTTTTTTCACTTCAGCGTGTCATTTTCTTTTCAGCGTGTAAGTGAAGGAAGTGGAGTAGCTGGTTTCCTCCTACTTCCTCTCTTCCGTTCAGTCATTTTTCTTTTCACTTCCCTTTCCGTCCATCTACTCTAATCTTAACCCTCCATCTACATCCTGACTTCTGAGAAGCGGGTAACGATGGCTATGAATCAACGAACCGTGTCCCCCAACTGGGTTGACTCCAACGCCCCGACGACTCGGAACTCGTACGAGTCCAACCTCAAGCTGCAAACGTCGGGCTTTGGCAACACCTACAGCAACCACAACTCCATGATGGTCCGAACGCCCATCCTCGAGAAGAAGGGCCAGGACCAGCTCCATGACCACGGTGACCACGGTGCTCACGGCGGCCATGGCCACATCGACATCAACGATCCCAACCGCCCGAAGCTGGGACTCAAGCAGCGCCTGCACCACTTCACCTGGGCTTGGTACGTCCTGCCCATGTCAACGGGAGGTCTGTCCCTCCTCATCTTCGCACAGCCTCACCAGTTCCCCGGATTGAAAACGATTGGCCTCGTCGTCTACATCGCCAACCTCATCATCTTCAGCTTGATCACCGTCACCATGCTCTGCCGCTTCTTCTTCTGGCCCGGCGACATGGCCAAGTCGCTCACTCACCCTCGTGAAGGCTTCTTCGTCCCCACGTTCTTCTTGACCATAGCAACCATCATCACCAGCACGCAGCGTTACGCTCTGCCAAGCGACGTTACCTCTACCTGGGCCATTCAAGTTGCGTTTTGGGGTTATGTCCTTGCGACTCTGACACTTGCCGTCGGTCAATACAGTTTCGTCTTTGCTGCGCACAGCTTCGGCCTGCACACTATGATGCCTACTTGGATTCTGCCCATCTTCCCCATCATGCTTTCAGGAACAATCGCCTCGGTCATTGCGGACACGCAGCCGGATGTCTCAGCCATTCCTATCCTTGTCGGTGGCCTCACCTGCCAAGGTCTGGGACTTTCAGTTGCATTCCTCATGTACTCTCACATGGTCGGTCGTCTGATGGCAGCTGGATTGCCCAACCGTGAGCATCGACCCGGTCTCTTCATGTGCGTTGGCCCGCCAGCTTTCACTGCGCTTGCCCTCATTGGAATGGCCAAGAGTCTCCCCGAGACCGTCGACATCGACGGAGATGGTCTCCTGATCGATGCTGGCATTCTTCGCACCATGGCTCTTGTTGCTGCTGTCTTCCTCTGGGCCCTGAGCTTCTGGTGGTGGGCCATTGGCGTCATTGCTGTCATCCAGGCACCCCCTGTGTACTTCCACTTGGGTTGGTGGGCCATGGTCTTCCCCAACACTGGTTTCACCCTGGCCACCATCTCCATTGCCAATGAGCTCCAGAATGACGCGGTCAAGTGGGTTGCAACTGGCATGAGTATCATGCTGTTCACCGTTTACTGCTACGTTGCTTTCTTCCACGTTCGCGCCGTTGTTATCCAGGATATCATGTATCCCGGACGCGATGAGGATGTGGAGGACCACTAAGAAGGCGGAGCCTGTTTCTTCTTCAGGAAAATTCACTTTCAACTTTTGTGAAGATCGGGGGTCTAGATTAGGCCTGGCGAGTGATGTTTGTGATCCACATAGCTCGACCTCAATTCGCGGGGATACAGCTACGAAGGCGGATCTGGGTGTTTTTTTTTTTTTGTGGGCGCATTCTATCAAATGTCCATTCAAACCGTCTTTACTTTTTTTTTTTCTCTCTCCCAGGACAGGATCGCCGTAACAGCGAAGGAAAATAACGGAACGAGGTGAATGGGTGGCGATATGGGATAGACAGGTAGCGAAGGGTATGACAATAGTTTCAAGGAGACACTTTATTGTAAGAAAAAAGAACGAGTCCAAATGTGAGCCCCACCCGCTTAGGGTGCATATCGTGATGTGAGGCAGTTCCTCCAAACTTGATGCCGCTTTCATGATTCATACGGTGCCAAGACCATTTCTTGTTCTGTGGGAACATACCTGCACAAATTCTATATTTGGAGCCATCCGAGGCGGCTGAGACCGAGCCAGTCGCAATCGAGGCCAAGGTTTATTGTTTCCAAACAGACCTGCGGCACGGCGCTTCCCAAGACGGAGCGAGCTAAAGGGGGGAAGGGTCCGACATCCGCGACAATGTTGGACAGCCGCCAGCGTAGACGCAGTTTCATGTCGATCAGGGGCCTCTCTTATCAGAGGTCGGTGATAAGATGGCGTCGGGCCCCCCTGGGCTCGGGGCGGACGGAGCGGTCGGCGCCGGCGCGGAAGCCGAATCCCCAGTTGATTGTTCCGGTGCCTCGGCTCCAATGGAAACCCCCGTTGCGCTAGACTCCATTCGAAATCCTCGCCCTTCTCCTCCCCGCATTTGGCCAACGAAGGGCGCATCTTCAATCACGTCTCTGATCAACAAGTCGCTGCTCTAGAACCGCAAGATAGCCAATAGCATCTGAATTGAGGCTTCTCTCTTTTTTCTCAATTGCAAGAATTTCATCCCATCAAGCCTTCCCGTTCCACATCCCAGCATTGCCTTGTTCTTATGGCAGCGGCTGCCCGTCTCACCGCTGCACGCTTCCTACCCAAGAGCACCAGTTTCCTCACCCTCCGCGCCATGTCGACCACGCCGGCCGCCGCCCGCAAGTTTGAGTTCCTGGCCGTGGTGCCTGACAAGCCCGGCATGCAGGAGAAGCGTCTGGAAGTCCGACCGTAAGAGGGTGCCCGTGTCTTATGAAATGATCACTTGTTGCTGGGGGCTTTGTTCCCACACACTCGTACAGACGGGATTGACAAAGGCTTCTCATAGAATTCATTTTGCGGAGCTCGACAACCGTTATCAACCTGGTGATCTCAAAATGGGCGGTAAGTCAGCTCATATTACCCTTCAATCTCCTCTCATGTGACGATGCTTGCCGTCATACTGCATAAGCTTCCTAGGAACGCATATATTAACTTCGCACAATAGGAGCCCTGCTCAACAGCGTCCCAACGAATGACGACGCCACCAGCTGGGATTTTGCCGGCAGCACGATTGTTTGTGTTGCCGAGTCCAAGGAGGAGGTCATCGAAACTTTGAAGCAGGATGTTTACTGCAAGACGGGAGTGTGGGACATGGACAAGGTAAGAATTCATCGTCCGCACTTATTTATTTGCAATACACCACGCTTTTTGCTCGCTTATCTGCATGAGTCTTGAGAAAAACTAGTATGTTGGTCGACTAACAGCTTCAACAGGTTCAGATTTGGCCTTTCAAGTGCGCGTTCAGGCAGCCATAATCGTTATTTAATGGAAGAAAGAGGCGGTCCATGATGATGCTGGCGATCTCACGATCAGTCATCTGAATCATGGACTCTCCCCCTCGTTGACAGAGATACCAATAGAGGTCATCACACATTGTAGTAATGACAAAAAATATAGCTCCCAGCCACCAGCCATAACTCCGTTCTGCCCACGTTACGTACAACTCGCCCCTTCCAACGTTGCGCATGCCTCATCGTACAGACCCGAGCACAGTCAAAGAAATTGCAATCATGATGCGTCACCCGTTGTTTCACGCCTCAGGGTTGGATTCTGGGTTGGACTCCCCTTCCGCGGCGATTCTCAACTCATAGTTGAGTTCAAAACATTCGGCCAGAAGTTCACTGACGCTGCCTTGGCCCTCTGGAATGTCGTTGTTGACCACAAATTTGCCGTCCACCCTCATATTGTCAAGGGAATTGAGCTGCATGGCGATTAGAGCGAGCAAAAGAGACAGAGATTTTCAACATACCTTCATACTATAAGGATAGAGTTCTCGTACAGAGGAGACGCCACCACTGTTTTTCACCTCCACTAGGCACCGCTTCAAAGTTTGGAGTTGGTTGTAGATAGGTAGGAGCGCCTCGGACACAGGTTCTGAAGCGAGCATGAAGAAATAGATGTAGGCATAGCTTCGTCGAATGAGGTAAAGCATTGTTCGCTGTGTCCACAAATCGGCAGGCCGCCCTTTGTCGTCGCGGAAGTTTCCGTCGACCCGGCTCTCGTCAATCTTGTCTAGTTGTCGCTGGAAGTCATATAGATCGGTTTCGCGCAGTGACCATGCTTGAGTCAGGGACAGCTTCTCCAGATCATTGCGTATTCCCACGAGCGCATTGTATGTGGGTAGCCATTGGTCTGCCACGATTCCTTTCCTAGCCAATGAATTAGTAAAACAGGCAGTCTGTTCGCGTCGATGTTAGCCTACCGTTCTAGGACCAGGTCTGACCACTTCAGACAGCGGTTGTACAGTTCACAAATTTCAGCACCACCCGGGGGCTCGGAGCCATCCTCAGCGAGGAATTTCCCATCTTTCCGTTGCTCTCCAAGCTCCACAAGTTGGTTGCGCAGCTTCTGTACTTCAGTTGGCTGGAACTGTGAGGGGTCAGCGTCTAGTTTCCACTCAATGGCAAAGCATCTATCCTACTTTTGCCTTTGTGTTTGCCGCCGATATCGACCGTAGGATAGAAATCATTTTCTCATGCATCACAAGAAGAGGCTCGCCAATCCTCTCCAAGCGTACTTGCAGATTATACAAGCTTGCCTGGCAGAGTCCGATCCTGTTTGACAGGAGGGTCAAGAGTATGGGGGAGTGTTTAGAATCTGGTCCGTTGCCATCTGAAGCCTGGCTTATGCTGTCGGACAGCTTATCCAGAGTTGCCCCGATACTCTCGAGGTCCTTTGCTGAGTACAGTTCAACTTCGGTCAGGTGATCGAGTAGTCGCTTGATGGTGGATGTAAGAGCATAGGTCGCCGGTGCTTCGTTATTACGGCCGATGGTCAAGTAGAACAGGGAGAGGAGCTGGAAGCAGCTTTCTAAGACCTTGTCCACTAGCCACAGAAGAGGTCAGTCGTGGTTCGAAGATGGTCCAATGGGTAAGCTTACGTCTGTTTTCTTCCTTGTTGCCCGTCTCGGCGCGAATGGTGTTGACCTCTTGAACCTGTTCGATTGTTTGATCGTAGAGTGGCATGACATCTTGGCTTCGTATGTAGGTCGATCGGTCTTGCTTCAGCAGCAAGAGTTGATCTCGAATAAGAACCAGCTTCTCGAGGACGGCCTGCTCCCGAGCGTCCCGGGGAGCGGGAACGGCCGGGGTATCCATTTCGACTTGATGGTGAGAGACTCGGTTGATTCTGTTAAAGCGTTTGCTCGAGGAAGCTCTGATGATACGATATAGAGCTTCGGCTAAAGAGCTCTAACATGCGCAAGAGGCTGAGACGTGATAAAATGGGTCGTCGGATATTCTTAGCGACTGGATGGAGAAGCTCGGCGCGCGGGGCTGAGGAGCCGGAAACGGCGGAAGTTATTCAGGGATCAACAAAGGCCCAGACCCTAGGAGCCTGGTCGCAGACGTTACCAAGTGGCTGCATGAACAGCAAAGAAGGACGTCTCAAGAAGAATGTCTTGCCGAGAGATGCAGCTCGCCTGACGTGCGCCAATGATGTATGGTGAAGCGGACCTGCGGAGTCCAAGGTCTCCTGCCGACTTTCTATGGTGGGGGAGGTTCTTGCTGGACCACGAACAAGGTTGGGAAAGGTGGGGTACTTTGAGCGCATCCCCTGCGTCGCTGACCTCATTCTCGAGGCTCCATTTCGGGGTGGAGGGTATCGATATGATTGGTTAGGACTTGTTGGCCAATGACATGAGAGATGCCACACAGTGGAGTTCACCACCGCCCACCCACTCATCGGTGTGCGTAAATTCACTATCCGGAAAAATAGTCGGTCCCCAGCCGCTTTTAGGTCTTGAAGCCCTGCAAGCGAATTTTGATCAGGGCAATTTTTGTGGTTCGGGCTAGCCTGGCGATATTTCGACCTACGTATCAAACCTACCGCGAACCTTTCTGTGCAGCCATTCCCTCCTCAACAACCTGCACTCGACAATTCATTCACAATGTCTCGCGCTGAGCTCGCTTCCTCCTACGCGGCCCTGATCCTCGCCGACGATGGCGTCGAGATCACCGTAAGTCATTCCAGCAGCATCGCCGTCGCAGCGCACACAACCCCGCGCCCTCCGATAATTCGTCGTCGTTTCGAGCACCGAATTTTGTGGGAGGGTGATGTTTGGAGATGAATGAACAGTGTGCTGACCTGGGTCCCCTCGCAATAGTCCGACAAGCTGCAGTCCCTGATCAAGGCCGCCAAGATCGAGGACGTCGAGCCCATCTGGACCTCTCTCTTCGCCAAGGTACGCGATCGCAACCGCCCGTCCGAGCATCGTCTAAATGGCGAGATGGAATCGGGGTCTTTTGTCAATCAGCTTGGAGGCTAACATGGTTATTCTGTAGGCCCTTGAGGGCAAGGACGTCAAGGAGCTTCTGACCAACGTCGGCTCCGGTGGCGGTGCTGCTGCCCCTGCTGGTGGTGCCCCTGCTGCCGCCGCCGGTGGTGACGCCGCCCCTGCTGCTGAGGAGAAGAAGGAGGAGGGTATGTCAAATATCTCTCCAAAGGCATATCGCACCGGTACTAACGCACACTGTTACAGAGAAGGACGAGTCGGACGACGACATGGGTTTCGGTCTCTTCGACTAAACAACCAATCTACTCATGACGACGACTGTTTTCTTCCTTTGTTGTACTTCCACTGCATGGCTTCGGGGTTTACGAAATCAATCGAACATACAGGCTGGACAAAGGCACACTATCCAGTGGCCTATACCGAGTGGCTTCTATCACTTGATAGCATGAGGAACGCTCTCGATGGAGTTTGCACGGCGGGAGAATTGGTCAATAAAAGGGCTCTGAAACTAAAAAAGCTACTGCCTTGGAATGTCGTCGTGTGCCCGCTTCGTGAGATGTTGAACGTGTTTGTCAGTGCCTACGTATGTTGCCAACCTCGGAGACTCGACATCGATTCATCAATATCATCGTTGAGCTTGCCCATTTCGTACTCCCACCTACATCAAAATTGCTTTTATCTGATTCGCCCAAGCCAAACATCAACCCCAACCCATGCAACCCCCATCAGCCAGCCAAAACCAGGTCTAAAATGCTTATTTAACAATGAGAACAGAGGATGGTACGAGACCTGCCTCCTTCAGCGTCTTTGACCAGTCCACGGTGCCCTGGAACGTTTGCCTTGGGAACGTGGTGGTGAAGCTGGTAATCGTCTTGCCAGTCTCTTCCTGCAGCATGTGTGCCAGCTCAAAAAGCGTCGTCTCTGCTGGCAGGGTCTTCGTGATGTTGCCGCCATCGGTCTGCAATCTCAACCTAGCTTCGCTGTGGTCCGCCTTGGGCCGGGGAGCGGCAGGAGCAGGAGCAGGAGCAGGCGCACCGGCACTTTCGGGTGCCCTGCCCTCCCGTGCGGCCTTGGCCTCCTCAGCCTTGCGGCGGCGCTCGGCCTTGTCAGCTTCAATCTTTGCCTTGATGCGCTTCTTGGCTTCAAGGTCGTCGAGTTTCTCCTGGCGTTTGCGGGCGGCGTCCTTGATTTGCTCCTTCCGTTGAAGCTCTTCCTTGGCCTCCTGGGTCTCCTTGGTAGACTTTAGACGAATTTGCTGCGAACGAAGCGTGTTAGTGAAGTGTCGGTAGAAGCAGCCACTCAGCAGTACAAGCATACCTCATTGCGCTTATGGTCTTCCTTATCCTGGACCGATTGGGCAGCCTTCTTAGCCTTGAGTCGCTCCCGGAGTTCTGCAAGCTTAGCAGTCTTCTCTTCCTCTGTCAGAGGTGCAATCTCCTCAGTAGACTGTGAGAAGTCGGTGTGTTCGCTAAAATATGTATGTGAGCATGAGCATCCGTAGTCGTTGATTCGACTCTCCCCGTATCAAGAGCTTACGTCTTTGAGGCATGGTAACTAGCCAAGGCTTCATTTCTAAAGCGCTTGCCACATTCATTGCAGACGAGAGAGCGGGCTTCTTGGCCAGACTCCAAAGCTGCAATTTCCGCCTTGGTCTCGTCCTCGTCAGCTGCATCGCCCTCCTTGCTCTTCTCCGCGGCTTGGATGTCCTCGAGGGACTTGTCCTGGTTGTCCTCCAGCCACTGTAGAGCGCCTTGCACTATGAAGACATTAGTTGAGCACCTCCGTAAGAATACAGCTTCCGAGCATAAACCTACAACCACCGGTTCTCTTCACTGCGATCTCAGCGCGTGCCTGGTCGAACCCCATGTCGAGTAGTTGTTCCAAGTCCGAAGGCATTGTGGCGGTGGCTCGGTGATGATGAGCTGTGTATGGTGGGGTTACGGATGAAGTTGACGTTGAGTGAGGGGCAAGTGGTCGGTGAATTCGGTGAGGCCGATTTACTCAGTCTGGAAAGTCTTGTAAGAAATGAAGCTACAGTCTGAGGTTTGTGTGCTCAGAATATGCTTGAATCTCAAGTCCGGTGGCACCGAGTTGAATGAGACTGGAATACTGTACGCTCGCAAAACGTCATTCAACAGGTGCCTTTGGCTCTGGATTCATCAGGTACAGGTGGGCCACGGACATCCACCTGTAAGGGTTACCTTAGTAATGTGAGCTCAGGGAATAGCTGAGGTTGGCAATTCTCCGGTTAAACATTGGCATGACCACCTTTCAATGGTTACTATGAAGTCCCAATTTCTCATTCTTCCTTCTGATAAATGAAGAGATGAAAAAGTAGAAGTACGCTAGGAATTCGGTTTGGAAATTGAACAGGCGTAGAACTTCTTCCTGGAAATTCCCGAACATTTACGCGGCATCATGTTAGAAGACTAAGGTATGCAAAGGTAAGGTAAAACAAGCTAGATTTTACAGTGGTAGACACTACTTACGCGTGTAAGAAACGCCCAATTCCTAGCTCACTTAGTCTTGCGATTACAGCTTCAAGCCGTATCAGGACCGTACTGGTCTCCCAGGGAACAACAAGGTGTGAAGTTGTAAATAGGGCTGGCGCTAAGAAGTGATGATTTGCGCATTCTTCTATTGGGGTTATGGACATGGCTATCGAGTTCGAATGATTGCCTTGAGAATTGGATGATAAAGACTCAACAAACGTTCACTCTACACATGGCAGCGGATCAACATCCATCAAAAGATACAAAGTAGAACAAAGAGACCTCAAGCCTCAATATGTTAATCGAGCTCATGACCCATCACATGCCCATTACCCAGGATCGGCTGTCGGCTCAATACCGGCTAAACATGCGCGGTGACGGGACTCGAAGCTGATCACTAGGTACGTACCGTTCGAGACAGGTTTGCCCATGGGCCGGAAGGTGGAAGGTGCCAGGTTTGGTGGAGCGCAACCCCATTACGTCGTGACGACTCCGTGGTCTGAGAGGCGCCATCCTGTCCATTCCACAACCCTCCGAACCACAGTCCGATTTCGAGTATCTCAACCACGCCGCTGTGCCTGAACCTGCGCTTCACAGGCCCTTTATTTGTTTCTGGCTCGCTCTAGCAATCTTCCTTAGGCCATTACCGTCCTCTAGCTTTTCCTCTAGCCTTTTGCCAAGTCTTCCGGCCCCAGCTGCCCAAGTCAACCTCCTGAAATACCCCGTTTGAGCGCATCTACACATTCGCACCATGTCCGTCGATATCGAACCGTTCGAGCTCAGCTTTCGACGTACGTTGGCAGCCCGCAGCCCTCAATGCAGCTCTTAGTTCCTAATAAGCTCGTGCGCAGGGCCATTCACTGTCGAGGTTTCGCAGACCTTGACAATCAAGAACCCCAACTCTTCGCCCGTTGCTTTCAAGGTAGGGTTCCGGAAATCCCTCCTTGGCCCGCTATGCGCAAGCATTTTTGCTAACATGCTTGGATAGGTCAAGACGACAGCCCCAAAACAGTGAGATTACCCCTCCACCACCCTGTCACGTTTACCCGGTCCCTGACCGAGCTGCTAGATATTGCGTGCGTCCCAATGCCGGCCGGATCGAACCTGGCCAGGAGTTTGATGTGACGGGTATGTTGGGCCTGATTTTTCGACTAAGAAAAAGCAAAAACGAGTTTGCTGACTGCTTGCAGTGCTGCTTCAGGCCATGAAGGCCGAGCCACCGGCTGATGCCAAGTGCCGCGACAAGTTCCTCGTCCAGTCTGTCTCGATCACACCCGACAAGGAGTTTTCTAGCATCTCAGCAGTCGTTCGTGTTGTCCACTTTTTGCTACCCGTCAGGATATACTGATTTGGTTCCTAGCTTGAGTCAACCGAAAAGTCAGCGCTTCAGGAGAGAAAGATCAGGGTCAACTGGTTGGCTGCGGGCGGCGACAAGGAGGGCGCCGCAGAGACTGCGCACGCGGCCACACTGACCCCTAGCAAGCCCTCTGTGGCGAACGGAGTATGCTCCTCTGGTTCCTCCTTCAAATCTGACTCTTAAACTAATTGTCAACCAGGCACTTGATACTCCCGAAGCTTCCCGCACGTTCTCCTCACCCAGCGCCACCGCAGTTGAATCTTCGCAGAGCCCCGCACCTCCATCGTACTCTGAGTCTGCCAGTGAGCAGCCGTCGGCAGAAGATGCCAAGTCCGAGGCCCCTAAATCGGTCATTTCCCAAGCCGCCACCACTGTATCCGAGACCGCGCAGGTGACCTACGAGGAACTCAAGGCCAAGTTGGCTCAGGCGGAAGCTCAAATTGCCAACCTTACTGAGAGCGGCCTGCGCCAGCGCAACGTCAAGAGCGCTGTTGAGGATATCAAGAAGCCTGCTGGTGAGGTTGCTCAAGCAGTGAAGCAGTCGGTCGAGGGCGTTCCCGTGCAAATCGCGGCACTTCTGTGCTTGTTGAGCTTCTTGCTTGCGTACTTCTTCTTCTAGGTAATGGGACCGAGGCGTCACGGTGTCGACGGTGGAATTGAGCTGGATGAAAGCAAATGGAGTCGATGTTAGGATTTCATCGAGCGACTGAGCGCGGATTGGAGTGAACAGGCTTTGCTAGATGCAGCTTGGGACCGACGGTTACGATAACCGACTTGGCAATGTGACGATTTGTGTATGGAAACTCTTACCAATGTTCTTTTTCTCAGTTACCTACACTTGTGTCGCGGCCCTCGGCGACGATGGGCTAAGAGGGCAAGACGGCGATGGTTCACAAACGGCAAGCGTCTTTTCATAAAAGAAGCGGAGGTCGAAGGGGTCGATAAAACTCCCCGTCCGATGAGCGGTTTGTGGAGCAGCAAAGGGGAGGGAGGGGAGGACAATACCATCTTTAGGACATGTATTTTCTTGGCTGTCAATGAAAAAAAGAATATTAATTACTTCACTTGGCTTGCCTGTGTTATATTGAGCCATTGGGCACAAGGCAAGACAGATGAGAAGGCCAGTTCCTGGGTATGGAAATCATGCAGCATCGATTTGAAATAATGTTTTTATATACAGGGAAGAAAGGTCTACAACGCCGACGCCCCCAACAGCCGATGAATCCTCTAACATGACTGGAAGCCTTCTATATGCTGCCTCGTATCATACCTGCAAAAACAGCAATAGTCATGCCGGCAAATTTTCCAGCAGTTTCGTGTACTGGGTTCTGAACTCATTTTATGCAGCTCCGTCATATAACATTTTCACTTTGCAAAGCCAACTAAACCCCGTAGAACGGCCACATCCGGTAGGCTCGATCCTGGTTGATCCCTTGGCCCCATCTACGCCTGAATTTCGGTCTCCTTCCAGTTGACGGCGCCACCAACGACACGGCCGCCCTCCTTGCGCTTCACGCGGCAGGTGATGCCGACGTTCTCATCCCAGATAAATCGCCAAATGACATAGGTCCAGCTCTCGTGGCGGGGCAGCTCGTCGTAGAATGACTGTGCGGTTCTATACAAGGTGGGGAGGCGGGTCCACGGCACGGCAGGGAAGTCGTGGTGCTCGTTGTGGTAGCCGACGTTGTAAGTCAGCCAGTTGAGCGGGCCGTAGTAGGAGTAGGTCTCGGGGATGGGGACCTTGTTGTCCGGGTTGCGCTGGGTCGGGGTGACGGTCCCGTAGACGTAGTGCTCGGCGATGAAGTGGCCCGCGAGGGGGTGCAGGCTGCCCGCGAGGAAGGAGGAGAGGAGGAGGTAGAGCAGAGCGTTGCGCGAGGTGTAGCTCAGGAGGACGGCATCGAAGCCGAGCTGGACGGCGAGGTTGAGGCAGTGAACCCAGGTGAAGGGGACACGGTAGACGGTCATGGGGCGGATGGCGTAGAACAAGATCTGGAAGGTGCAGAAGAAGGCCTTGCCGAGGATGGAGTCGAGCATGAAGGCTTCAAGGGCGGTAGGCAGATCAGTGTCGAGGCCATCGACGCCAAGAGACTTGTGGTGTGTCAAGTGGTAAGGCTGGCATCTGTGTTAGTCTGGTGACAACAACCTCGGAGGGGCGGGGGTTATCGTGATTCGCAGGCGGTCAAGACATACCCTGAAAGCAGCACTGTAGGGCACAGCAATTGGTAAGTTCGCAAAGATGGCGAAGAGGCGGTTGGCGGTGGGGCTGCGGAAGGCCAGGTTGTGCGAGATCTCGTGGATGGCCAGGAACAGGTTCTGGTTGGCGGTGGCGCCGAAGACGTAGGCGACGGCCCAGAACTTGAAGGACCAGAAGGAGGTGTCGCGGAGGAGGTAGGCGAGGGTGATCTGGAGGGCCACGACGCCGGCGACGACGTACTTGGTCAGGGGCTCGGGACCGCAGAGCTTGGTGATCTGCGAGGCGTTCTGTTAGTCACAGTTGATTCGGCCGGGCCAATTGCATTCTGCCTGGCCATCACGGAAAAAGCAATGCCCAGGCGAGGGGAGGGGATAGCTACCTCTGGGTGAGCCTTGATGATGGCCATGCGCCGCGTGCGGTGCGGCTCCTCCGTGTAGGTCCAGAAGAAGTCGTGCTTGCCGTCGGCCTTGGGCTCTTCCTTTGGCGACTTGGTGGTCATGGTAGCAGACTTTGAAGGCGCCATGGTCAGGGGATTTCTGTCAATGCTGCGACCTGTCGATGCAGCAGTTGATCCAGGAGGAGAGATTGAACAAGGAAATGAGGTGGGGAGGTGAAAGAACGAGAAACCCTCGATAGCCGTATCCCGCAGCTGTTCGGGTCAGGTAAATGAGTGGGAGATAATAAATCGCCTGATACGAAAAGGTGGTGGTGCCGATGCCGATAAGGGGCACGCACCTGCTGGGCCATTTTTTCCTTCGGTCGAGCCACTGTAGCGGGTTCGCGGACCCGTAAAATTAGGTGCATCCTAAGCTCCTGGTTGGATGGAAGGGGGGGGGCTGCGTGGAGGGGCTGCAGGCGATTGCTGCGCTGTGGGCAAGTAAAATCAGGGGTCTTGCCCGTGGCTTGAGCGTGGGACGGTGGACGGTGGGCGGGTGGCGAGATGGCGCTGTACCTGGCAGATGTTTCGCCCACGCGCTTGTGTAAGGTACCCAGGTAGCTCCCTGCGCTTGCCGGCAGCACGAGCGTACCCTAGACTAAAATATCTTCATGTTTCATTCATAGATTCAATTAATGGCTAACATTATCATATTGAGGAGGTGAAAATTAACTGCTGATGATCAGGTCTTTTCAAAGTTACAATACTATTTGTACATGAGGTTTTGGGCAGTTTCGTTGAAGTGATCTCCTACAGCGGTATCAAAACCTATAGCAATCCAGTACACCTCAATGAGCAATTCATCAGCACATAGTTTCTCCAATACTTCATAATGATACACTAAACAAACACGCCCATGCATCACTCACACAGTTGAACAGATACTCCATCACTTCTGCTATTGACTTGTCGCGTTAATCAAAAGGTATCATGGCCGCAGAACCTTGTCTGCGCAACAATTCTACAACTTGGTTTACATTTCCCAATATCCCCCTGTGTGCCACCTGCTGTTCCCTCTGCTTACAGCCCATTGCTTTCACACTGGAACACACCAGCAACCGTGCCTGCGGCGTAAGAGTCGATGATGCCCTGTACACTGGCGTACGTTCCGCAACCCAAGAAGAAGATGCCGCACGCAATAATGAAGATGTTCAGGAGGACGGACAGCGTGTCCAGGATTGGGCCGCGGTGCCTGCCGATCTTCCTGTCGGCACCGCGCATGCGAAAATAGGCAACACCCCAGAAGATGAAGCCGAACCAGCAGTTGAAGATGGAGCCCATCAGGGATAGCACTATACAAAGTTTTTATTAGTGAATTGGCAAAATGGAGGCCGAGTCGGAAGAGAGCCCTTACAGGAATTGAAAATGGGAATCACTTCGGCAATGATAAACGCCAAGGCCCAAGAGCCAAGAAGAATGCCCAGCCAGCTCAACCAGCCAATCACCGTGTGCTCACCCATATGCTTTGAGTCCTTGAACCAGCGGAAGAAGATGAATCGCGCCGTCACTGAAGCGTACAAGCATCCGACGAAGATGATTGTCGGAATCATGAACGAGTATGAGACCTTTTTATACACATCCTCTAGCGCGCCAAAAGCCGGGGCCGTAATGTACTGCTCCCCGACCTGCGTGTAGATGACACTGCCGACAATGCAGAAGAGGACAATCTCGGCCATGGTACATGCCCAAAGTGCCTTGGGGAAGTCTCTGAAGAAGCCAGTTAGAAATCTCTTAAAGCATTGGAATTGAGGCATGCCTCTGCGCCGTCTTACCGTGGGTCCCTCATTTCAGCAATGAAACTGGGCAGAGTGAGCTGACCGATAAAGGTGTAACTAATGTTGAGCACAGCCGTGAGGCCTAGCACGAAAGTGGTCGTCGGCGGAGGCCCAGCGCGGAAGCGCGGCTCGCCCAAACCCTCGGGGTCGTACCCGGCTGGGTGATCTTGGATGCCAGCAAAGATGGTGCCCGTGATGACGGAAACAAAGGTAAAAGCGGCGGACCAGAAGGCAATGTGAGACATGAGGCTGAACGTTCGAGGAATGGAACCCAGGAACGACAGGGCCGTAACGACGACGGCAAAGGCGACGGTGCGACAGCCACGGATGGTGTCAGCCTCTGTCATCGTGTTCAGGTAAACCCCGCCGACGAGGACATGCAGCGCCTGGATGAAAGTGTTGTTGAGGACGAACATGACGGCCGTCGCCCACCACGCCCACTTCTTGCCCCAGAAAAGCATCTGGCCAATGTCGGAGATGTCGCGCACTTCCGGGTGGCGCAGGCAGAACTCCCACAGCACCAAACTAGTGTAGAGCACGATGCCAGCAACAACGAGGGTGACGACAAGCGCCGGGCCTAGGCCGAGGACGCTGTAGTTCCACGGGAAACCCATAATGGACAGCACAATGTATTCACTGAACAGGAGGCAAGCCGTCTTCTTCCACGAGCATGTCCGGTACTGGATCGCATTGCTAGCTTCGCTGTCAATCTGCTTCTGGAGGATGTCGTCGGCCGAGTCAGACTCGGTGAGGATAGCGTCGCTCTTGAGGTACTCTGGGACGGGAGCAATGCGAGGGCCGACAGTTACGCCCTTCCCACCAAACATGGACGCCCACCGGGTCGAGGGTGTCTCGGCCTGGGACGGGCGCCGATACTGGTGCCCATCCTCAGGACTTTCGAGAGGCTTCTTGTCGAGGTCCGACATGTCTTGAGAGACGAGAGCCTGTCTGAGTACCGTCTCCTTTCGGGTCCGCTTTACCAGCGCAGAGGTAAGCTCCTACTTAGATGCAAATAAAGCTTATCGAGGAGCCAAGTAGAGAGGCGGGACGGCGGAGTATGATATGCATGGCCAAGATCAAATGACCTGGAGCGGCGCAGATTGGGGTTTTAAGAAGATCTGCCTTCGACCCCATTGATAGACGGCATGTAGGACATCATTGGCTTCAGGAACATGGGAGCCCAACATGGCATAGTGGGACCGCCACCGACCAGCCGAAGGGGATGGAACGCATTCTGTAGCTTGTCGTTAGCACAATGCCCATCGGATCAAGACGTTTGTTGAATATGACCGACGGCGGAGCCTCGGGGGAGACCGACTGGAAGTGCAAGGGACTGCCTATGTCTGGGCGCTCTCATTTGCCGGGTGCTCCGTCATGGAGTCGAATCGCTTCCCGCCTTGGCCAAAGCTTGGCCAATGGGTGACAATGCTTGTCCTCCAAGGAGTCGTAATGACGGTTGGCTTACGATGGCGTGCTCAAGCGAAAATCTCCTGTGGTTGTGTGGGGGGGGGGGGGGGGGGGGTTGCGTCCGCGGAGCCTCGTTGCGGATCGCCATGGTTTGCCGATGTTGCGGCCCCCACAATGGTCAAACCAAGAATTCAGATCTGACATAGTGCTGGGAGCTAAAGTGCCCTGGCCCAAAACAAGTTTGCGAACTAACCATGATTTCACCGGAAGGACACCGCGTGGTGGGTGGCCCACGGTTGTGCAAGTCATTTCTCAGGGACTTTGCCAGAGACTACGGATCCTATGGCAGTAGAACTTGATGTGCAATTCTCCATACCATGATCTAAATTGGGTTCTTTCGTCGCAATGGAAAGCCACGAACTATTGCAAATCGCAAACGAAATCGACCTGTGCTCTTCGCACCGTCGCAAATCATTTGCTGAACCGGCCACCGACAAGCCTCTGTGGTCGGTATGCAGCCAGGGCCCTGGCATAACGTCATCGCGCCGGTGATCACGCCATGTGGTAGCAACTGTGCTTCGAATTAATGTTCTGTTGTTCGAAACCGCGCCGGAGAGAGGAATCTCCACCGAAGCTACTGTCAAGGCAGCAACTTTAAAAAAGCAAAGAAGGGCAAGGGACCATGCCTGGAGCTAAGCTTTTTAGCCCAGCGACAAAATGCCATCCTTTCCAGATCTCGAAGCAGGCCATCAATTGACCGGGGAGTTGCTGCTTCATATGTCTAGCTCTGCCCAAGTTGAGACTAGAAGCTATAACACCATGTCGGTCGCGTATGACGTGGGCATACTCCTGCATTTTGATACTGAAGGTATTGAAATTTTAGCTCGAATTGAGCCCTCAGGATCGTTTTATAGCCCGAGATTCTCAATCATTCATCATGCTGCAACCAGAAGGCCACGGCGAACGGACTCCAGGAGTCCAAGAGTAGAAGGCCCGGCGAGAGATTGATCTCATCAGCAACAGCAGGAGAATAATCATGCATACAGTATCCGTTGCCGGCGATTGATCACGAACACTACTTGTAGTATTGGAATCATCATCCTGGAATGCAATCCCTGCTTGCAGATGAAGTTCATTCTGTACGACAACCCCAACATCTGGCACGGACCCAAGGCACCCAGGTCACCGAGTTCGGATATGATGAGGTGACGAAATGAGTTGAAGCGACATCTACCCCATCCATCAATATCGAGCCTAGAACATGTGCCCATTAACTGATCGAATCATGGCCAGAAATGCCCAAACTTCGATAAAGCCACGGCGTGACCGTAGTCTTGCTGTTTTGTCACCGGAGGAGCAGATTGAAGCATTTCGAAGCCGAAATGCCTTCTATTCTGCTTGTCTAGAAGCTACAGGGCCATCGTTTTCGACTCGTATTTTCCACGACTGCCGCAAAGTAATTTGAAAAGTAATTTGACATGCAGTCTGTCCAACGCATTGGATCGTCGAGCGCCTGGCATGGCTTCTAGATGGAGCTGGCGATACTGATGATTTCATTGACTAGTGGTCTCAACCAGGCGAAGAGGACGCCAGGACCGTTGAGACGAATTGACACAGGTGCCATGACTAACGTGCCAGTTTGCATGAGAGATATGAGATGGTAAGCTAACCACGAGCGAGGGACAAATTCAGAGTTCAGATCCGTGATGTTGGTCTGCTGCAACCTGCCGATGTATTCGCCTCGCTTTTGAGACGGCATCAAATTTGATGCCCTGGGCAAGATTTGATCTAGGAACAAGATGCTCGCTCGCACGCACTTGCATGCATTCTATGTTGAGGCCGGGCTAAAGAACGATGGTGAACGATCGACCCTATGAGCATTGGCTAGCGGGCAGCCCACGCGACCACCATCCGATCTTGACGGGGCTCCATAACGTTATAGGACGAATGCCCTAAAACCAGCGGGTGAGCGCATGCTGTTGACATGAAACTGGCGTAATTTTGAACGGGTTGGTGTTTGAGTTCCACTATTCTTTGCTGCGGAAGCCGTGAAAACAAACATCGTAGCAAGGAGTAGTCGATCAAAATGAGAACACATTCAGATCAGATCCATTCGTCATTATGATAACAAGATGTAAGGTACCGTACCTGCCACATTGTCCTGCGCCTACGGGGCAGGTACAGCACTGCAGATAGAGCGGCACGGTACCTACCTAGCCACGTGAAGATACGGCACGCTGCACCTGGGCGTGGGCGACGAGCTCCACCCCGATAAGCAAAAATTCCAGTCTGGACACCTCACCGAATTATCACACGAACGACCGCCCGCTCGCCCGCCCTGCGACCTTAGCTCACCTCGACCCTTTTTTGCCGAGTTGTGTGCTAATGATCCAGCCCCGACCGACCTGCTGAACCCGCTCGGCACGGCTGCGCGCCTACCTCACCTCATCGTCCGACGACTGGTTTGCACGACAACGGCCATCCTTCGCAGCCACTTGGCG
This sequence comes from Paramyrothecium roridum, assembly GCA_003012165.1. Lineage (NCBI taxonomy): Eukaryota > Fungi > Ascomycota > Sordariomycetes > Hypocreales > Stachybotryaceae > Paramyrothecium > Paramyrothecium roridum. Next base: position 19,323 of record PXOD01000331.1, read on the forward strand.
ACAACTTACCGAGCCATCGTCACTACGTGCGCACTCCATCGCCCACGCTCGCTTGCGATCTGCCCCTCTCGCGTCAGGGCCGCCCTCCTAGCTTCCGCGGTTAAAAAAGTCTCGAAACGACCGGCGCGATACGTTCACGTCCACCCGCCCAAACAGCTCATCACCTTGGTCGCATCTCCTCACCGTCGGCGCGGCCAGCCAACCCGCCGCACCCATGTGGTGGCTCTTCAGCGTCCTTTTTAGCTCCATCTTTCTCTTCACCATCGTCCTCTCCATTCCCGTCTCCTTTGATGTCGGCGGCCTCGACAGCGGCCTGGCGTACAGCCTGTCGCTCTTCATCTTTTACTTCTTCTATTCTACCGTCAAGCTCCTGACGGCCGACAACACGCGCGTGGGCTTCACCATCTCCGCCGCCCTCCGCCTCTCCCAGTGGGTCGTTATCCCGACGCTGCTCATCTGGGCCCTCGGCCAGTTCGCCGTCGACGCAAACGCCGCCAACTGGGTGGAGCGCACGCTGGGCGGGGTTCTGCAGTCAAAATCCACGAGCTGGACAGAATGGGTGTTTGGTAAGGAGGGAGTCTTGGAAACGGTTATGCTGGGCGGCTGGCACAATGTGCTGAGTTACTCTGGCCCGGCGTTCCAGCTGTTGGAGGGCTTCTGCACGCTGCTTGTGATCCAAGCTGCGGGCCAAATCACTCGATGGCTGGTGAATAGAGGAAGAAGTGACACTTGGCTGGTAAGCACACGGTCCTTTGTTTTGTGAACATTGGCCGGATCCTAACGAGTTATGCAGATTGTGCTCCTTGCCTTCTCCGGCTCGGTCATTGCAAGCGCGGTTTACTTCCTCTGGCGTGTGGCTCACTTCCCTCAAATCAGCAACAGCGATGCCACCCTCATTGGCATTACGATGACAACCGCTGTCTTTCTTTGCGCATATGGCATCGGCAGTGGACGCGGCAACCCAGTGGAGTCGTCGCTACTCTTCGCCTATGTTGTCCTCTGCGTCTACCAGATCTTCACCGATTACATGCCCTCAGAAGCACCTGAGGACCAAGAGTCCGCGCAGCCGGATATCCCACCCTTACCACCCATCATCATGGCTTCCTACTCTACGTTGCTACACGTTATTGGTTCTCTGCCATATGCCGTACACTCCTCGTTAGCATTCCTGTATGCTGCCTTCCAAACCATCACACCATCCGTCATCATTTCTCTCGCCTACAGACTTTTCGTGTTTTACTGCGCAACTCGCATTATTCCATCGGTACGGGACCTGGGAGCGAGGGCAATTATGCAGGAGCCAGATTTCGAGGAGTCGGAAACTGCCGGCCGCATACTCGGATTTCTTAGCTGGTTTTCACCATCGATTCTTGTGGCTGTCTACACCAGCCTTCTTTTGCAGCATTTCTCGCCCAGCGATGGCCCCGAAGGCTGGACATTGCGGGCTGGGGATGTTGGAGGCAGCAGCTGGCGCTGGATCAACATTGGCTTGACCGTCTTCTTGTATGGCGTTGAGCTTTACCTCAGCTCCGACGAAGCTGATCACTGGAAGGTGGATTGATTTTGTTTTCCAAAAATTATCGACTGATAGCATCCACTGCTCGAATACGTCGAGGAGGCTGAGGTGCTGGGGTGGTTGGTGGCGACCAGTATTATTGAGAGAACTGATGCATTTTGCATCATTGTGCGCGGGGCATGGAACGGGTTGACGGTAAGAACAAGTGCAAACAGTTGCTATCGGCGTTGGGCGTGGATTAGGCTCATTCTTGAAAGGCATGGCGATTGATATCAACACGGCTTGTGTATTTTCTCCTTTTCTTCATCGGCTGCCCGCTCACGCATCATACCCCCTTCTTACTCGGCCAGATGCAAGGTTCTTCAGTGAGGAGAGGCTGGATAATGCTACTGATGGCGAGAACAAGCAGCGGGGTTTGATCATGGACGTTTAATTTGTGTTTTTTTCACGAGGGGGCATTTTCCGGGACACTTTGGAGCTTCATGATAACAGCTTAGACCTCGACACCTGTGTAAGACGCGGGAACTTTATGTACATAGTCTGGGATATACAAAGATATATGAGCAAGATCACCTTATGGTTTGAGACACAAGACGTAATATGTTTAGGATCAATGTCCTTTAAAGATGAGAGGGATGCAATGATCTGATGAGTAAATTGCGCTGGCGGCTAGCCGAGCTCCAGATGACGAAGATCCTCGCTCCCTGCTCCCTTGAACCCCACCACATTGCCGACCTCGGTTCAAGAACGAGTCGGCACAGCCTCCAGCGCTTCCACTTACAGCAAAAAAGAACACCTCTTGCTTTGCGAACACATTGTTCTTCTGACCCAAAATGCCTCGGCCCTATGCAACAAAGGGTCTCCCGCCCCCGCCAGAGGTGTCCAAGACCACCATCCCCATGGCCGGGCTCCTCGTCGACGTCTACGGGCTCGACGAGCTCGCGGCCTCTGGACCCGTGACCTGCCTGTGGCTTCTGCACCCGCGCCTGCAAACGCGGGAGCGCATGCGCGACATTGCCTGCCGGACCGTCCATGCCTGGAACCAGCAGCTCCGGCTGCAACCGGACAGCAGCAACGGGCAGCGCCGCGGCCTCGTGGCGTTGGCGTTTGACATGCCCAACCACGGCAGCCGGCTGGTCCACGAGACGGGGAACGTGGCCTGGGACGGGGGCAACGACCGCCACGCGCTGGACATGCTGGGCATGGTCAAGGGCGGCAGCGGGGACGTGAGCGCGCTGATGGACCTGGTCGCGGGCTACCTGGGACGGCCTGACGTCGATGCCCACGTCTGCTTGGGGTGGAGCCTGGGCGGCCATGCGGCGTGGCAAACTTGGTTTGGGGAGGAGCGGATGGACGCGGCAGTGGTGGTTGTGGGATGCCCAGATTACACTGGTGAGTCTCTTATCTCAGAGGACTCACGATATCTACTGACATGCTTGTTCTCCATAGGACTCATGTCGGGTCGCGCACAAGTAAGTGCTCTGGATTGCGGCAACTCCCCCTTCCTCGGGAGCCGCTTCTTCCCGCCGGACCTCGTCTCGACGTGCCTGCGGCACGACCCCAAGGCCGTCCTCTTCGGGACCTCGCCCGTGCCGTCGCCGCCGCTCGCCCCGGCCGAGGCGTCCCGGGTGCGCGGCGCGCTCGAGGCCCGGCGGCTGCGCGGCAAGAGGCTGCTGCTGTGCTCGGGCGGGGCCGACGAGCTGGTGCCGTACGCGCGGTCGGCGCCGCTGCTGGCGGCGCTCAAGGACGTGCTGGCGGACGGGCGCGCGGGCGTGTCGCTCGACGACAGGGTGTACGAGGGCGTGGGCCACAAGTTCGACAAGGACATGGTGCTGGACGCGGTCGACTTCCTGGTCAAGGCCGTGGCGGACGGGCCGAGGCCGAGGAGGGGCGCGGAGGAGGAGCAGAAGGCGAGGATTTGAGCTGGGCACTGCGGTGGACGGAAGGCCGTGGAACGAAATGTGAAGTGGTTTGTTGATAGTCTATGAGACACGAATACGCTATGAATCAAATTGCCTCCTGTGCTCTACGCCCAGGGCCTAGGGGCATTGTCAACCAATGTCTCCTCCTCATTAAAACCTACCGTGGCCAGTCCAGCCCCCCTTCTCAGACCTTCAGCTGCATCTTCCGCAAACACACCCTGCCAGCAGCTCCAGGGATTTCTCTTTGCCCTCTTCCTGCGCAACCCAGGCCCCCGCCCGTGAGGATCCTCCCTCCACTCGTCCAGGGCCCTAGCCGCGCCCGCCATGGCCGCCTCTTTGGCGGCCGCGATGGGCGGGTCGATGCCCCTGAAGTTCACGTTGGCGAAGCGCAGGGCGGCGTCGCAGTGCAGGTCGATGATGCGCGCGGCCTTGAAGGAGTGGCTGACGATGCTCAGCGCCGCGGGCCACGCGCCGAACCGGGTGTAGAAGAGGGTCAGGCTGAAGAGGACGTTGTGGTACGAGTCTAGCGCGCGGTCTTCAACAAGGATCCTAGATGTGGCCTCGGGCTCGGGGATCATGTTCCAGTAGTTATTCCGGGAGGCAATGTTGGCGTAGCTCTGAGCCTCGGACAGTTTTGTCTCTGAGCGCGTTGGCCCTCTGTATCAAGCCATGAATGAGCATCCAATGTCTAGACACACCGTTCCGACCATTTGATGGAGCATAACGACCTACCCCGAGAAAGCCAGCACGGCCGCCTGCCGATCTGCGGCGAGCATCTCAACACCAGCGCGAACGTGCTCGACAAAGGTCGCGCTCTCGCCTTTTTGGAAACCCGCGATGAGCCACTCGGTTTCATCGCGGCCGTTAGCGGGCCCACCGAGCCAAATCCCGTGGCAGCACACTACGATGAGGTGGATGGGTGTGTTTGCTATCATCGTGGTACGAGATTGACTACCTGGACAAGGTAGCTTGTAAGTTGGCTATTCCAATGAAACCTCCACCCATGTTACGAGAACGAAGTGATCATGTGATTTGACACGATCGTCACTACTTTGTACAATCAAACACTTTGATGTTGGAAGGTACAAATGATGTTGAACTCTGTACTTCAAAGCACAGATAAGAACATGAGGTAGAGATATGAAAACCGGTAAAATTGGTATCTGCCTTACCCAAGAAAGTTATAATATACAGTCTATCGTCCATCCGTCAGGCTCATAGTTTGATAGTATACACACGCCATGTGAATGCAAAATATTTCCCACGGTCAAGGTTCTGCCATGTTAAATGCCACTGTGTACTCCGATCGCATGATTATGTACCCTTCACTCTTTTATTTGCTGGGAAGAACAGACGGTCCTCTTCCCATCATGAGGACTTGTTGCCTTGGGCGTTGTCACGAACGACGTCGTTCGCAAACCTGCCGTCCTCCCTCGTCTTTACAATTTCTTCAGCTGCATCTGCAGGCTCGTCTGTCTCCAAAGATGATGCAGCCGACGGCTCGGCGGTTGGCTGCGTGGGAGCTTTCGTCTCCCGTTGAGGTGGGCGTCTCTGGCTTGTCTTTTCCTCATTGGGAGGCCTTGCCAACGGATACGCCATGAACGGGTTGTCGCCTATTCTGATCCCACGTCGTCGACGTCCTGGGACTTTCTTAGGCACCAGTGACTTCCTGTAGCGCAGAATGGAATGCTTCTTCAGCTCACCCGCGGCATCGTCAAAAGCCACGGCATGGGTCTCGTACTGCTTCTTCAGGTCCTGCACATAGGTCTGGAAAGAAGTGCTTGACCCATCCTCTAATTGTTTTGAGACGACCACTCCACGGTCGATGTCCTTCTGGAGGCCCAACAGGGCTTGCTCATAGGCATTCGCTTGCTGTTCATGATGATCAGCCTTCTGCTGCAGCTCGGCAACTTCGTCCGAAACCTTTGGCGGCCATTCAGTCTCGCCAGTGTTCTCTTCGTACCGCCGCCTTGTGATTCCGTTTGGTGACAGATACCAATGTCTCCTTGCTCGTTTGAATTCTCTGAGTTCCTCCGCATCAAGGAGCCCTCGCTTATGCAAAGTGACGTACTGGTATAGCTGCGAGCGGCCCGGGTTTCGAGACTTAACACCCCTGGTCCTTTCCAATCCCGGAAGTTTGAAGAAATCACGGATCAGATAAAGACTTCCGGTTACAACAAGAGGGCCACCGGCAGCAGTTCCGCACGCCCACTGCATGGCATCATAGACGTTTGGCTCCCCATCGTAGACTGCGCCACTGGTAATAATGGTAGAGGCAATTTCACGTCCCGCCTGAACCGAAGCAGGGGATGGATCTGTAGGGCCCTGCTCGAATTCAATAAAGGCAACGTTGTCCTGAGGTCGGAGAAGCTTCTCAATGATTGCGGCGAACGGCTTTGAGGGCCCTGCAGAAATCCCCATTACCCATGTCACAGGTGCGTCACCTTCTCGAAGGTTGTTGTCCACATGTTTCGCCAACGACTCGATCCCTAGCATATTATGGGCGCCATCGACCAGGACAGGCTCCCGCCGCTGGCCGCCTGAGAGTCCTTCGACGCCTACCTTCTCCAGTCTGCCAGGCATGAAAGGATCCAGAGCTAGAAGCTTGTTGACATCAATGGGTTGCTCGGGAAATAGCTTGCGGAAGGCGAGTAGTGCGCAAAGAAGATTCTGCTTTTGATACTCCTCAAGTTTGAATCTGGTCGTGTCAATCTCATCAAGGAAAGGCAAAGCCTCGTTCGAGAGGCTGACCCAGGTTTTGAGCTCCCCGGCGTGCTTCATGACCTCGCTAATGACTGCTTGGGAATTGGTGTAGTCCAAAACGCAGGGCACGTCTTTGCGCATGATGCCAGCCTTGACTTTGGCAATCTTGCGAATGGTATCACCGAGATACTCCTGATGATCCAGATCAATTTTTGAAATCACTGTGACGGACTTCTGCTGCATAACGTTTGTGGCATCAGTGGCGCCGCCCATGCCGACCTCGACGATGCCATAGCCAACTCGCATCTTGTTGAAAACGTGGAAAGCTGTGGCAGTGTCTGCCTCGAAGGGTGTGATATCTCCCAGGTTGCTGGCATTTTTGTGCTCGTCGTTTTTGGGGTTCTCAAAAAGCCAGCGGCGAGACAGTAGGGTTTTTGATCTGCTCTCTACCTGCCGGAGTTCCGCATCAAACATGCGCTTATTAACGTACAGACCATTGATGGTGACGGCATTGTGCCTCTCTGGAAAGGCTGGTGAGGTAAAAGTACCGAAACTAAGGCCTGATAGCTTGAAGAGGCCCGCGAGAAAGGCGCATATCGAGCCCTTGCCATTGGTGCCTGCAACATGGACACCCTTCCAGGTTTGCCGGGAAGGAGCAACGCGGACAATGCGATCAAGTCCAAGGCGGATGTTGCGATGCTGAGGAGTTGTTGGCTCGGGATACTCTCGAGCTATCCGGCGGATTGCCTTGGCTTCAGGATCCCGGCTTGGATCCGGGCGCTGGCGCTTTTGAGGGCCATGCTTGTCCCTCAGCAGGGCCCGCCTGGTAATGACAGCCCGGATGCGGTTGAGGGCTGCCGAGACGTCGTTTCGGCTCACCATGGCCGAGGCATCTCAGTCCGGGGTTCGGCAGCCTCGAAGCAAAAGAGGCCGTCAAGTGGCCTGGAGGCGCGCGGCGAAAAATACACCACGACCGGATGGAAGGTTGAAGCGGAACTGGTGAGACTTCAGTGAGCTGCTTCGATTGAGATGGCAGGGCTGCGTATGAGACGGGCGGCGGGAAGAGGGAGCGGCAGGCTTTCTCAAATTTCATATGCCCCGAGATGCATGACCTTACGATACCGGACCCACTCAGCCACAGACCCGAGTGTACGCCGATAAGATGTGGCTGTGCAGCATGGCACAAGGTAGCAGTGAAAGTGAAGCTGTTGCACCACTTGACTTGGCGGGCGGGGAACAATGTTTCTTTCTGCTTTTGTAAAGATACAGTTAATTGGAGCTGACTTTAGACTTGACTCACTTCATGTGAATTAGCTGTTTTGAGAACAAGATCCGTTGGTTATTGTGGCTATTTGACGAAAGCTGTCAATTTTGAGGTCTGTAGCTCTGCTAGCTGAGTTGCCCACTAGTAGATGCTTGCTTGGCACGATTGTTAGCGGCCCGTGATGATGTGCGTGGTAATTGTGTGGGCTCCCTCACCTCGCACTAACATCAATCTCGTCCCTGGGGAGGTCTCCAGGCAGAAGATGCTTGAGGTGACTCTAACCTATCCTTCTTGTCAATTACTTTAATTACAGGTCTTGTCGGTCTCGATTTTCGCATTTTATTCCTGCACAAGTTTTTCTTCTTTAATTCTTTGAATTCTTTGAGAATAACAATAATTCTGTTGCCGGCATCCTTGTTCTCTCTTTTCTCTCAATTCTCTGGTCATCCGCCTCCGACGCCACGATATATTACGCCACTTTTATTAGATTGTATTGCTTGCAGCTGAACAGTCAAACAACGACCGGAACTAGACACCCGCCCGCCTCGCCTTTGGATGTAACAGTAGCCCCTAGGCGCCCTCCGCAGATCTCCTCCCCTTTTCGCAGCGGCTGTCGTCCCTCAAAGAAAGGGTTCGGTTCTGCTGGCCAAATTTCACCCCCCCTGCGCATTCCCAACTTTCAACCTCCCTTCTCCCCTTCCCTTCTCCACCACAGCAAAAAAAACCAAAACCCCCCCCCAGCCACGACTCCATCACCAAGCGCCAGTTGATCCCCGCCAGCGTCACTCCTTTGCGCAAGCGCTGCTGCTGGTCTCTGCCCGCTCGTCGCGACGAATCCCATCGGCATCATGGGCCTTCCGTAAGTCTCACCTTTTTCCCAGCTGCTACATTTATTTTATTTTCCCGGCATTTGCGCTCGCTGCAATTGCAGCGCCGGTCACTGTGATGCACGTCATCTTGTCGCCCATTCGGTGGGAAAAACCCTGTTCGCGGTCCGGACCACCACGCGCTATGCGCGAACCGACCCCGAGTCGCAGAAGCCTTGACGTTACGGCTCGATCATCTCGTGCTCCGTTACCAATGCCTGTCGCGCGCCATTGCAGTCGATGCAGTCTTTTATTTTTTTTGCCATCGACCGCCATGCCTCACCCCTCCGTCCTCCGCGTTTAGTCGCGTCTTACTGATCGCTTCGCCGCCAATCACAGGCTCTTTGTCGCACCTGTCGAATCAGACCTTCCATCTAAATCCGCATCCAAACACGGCGTAACATCACCGCCGCGCTCCAGCATAAGGCGATCTGGATGGCGCGACACCCGCGTAGCGAATGCGCGACGCGGCGGCTTGAGGTTGTACGGAAACGTGCACCCCGGACTAGCTGGCGTTCACGAAGCCCAAGCCTTGTCAGACCTGGGTGATCATTCAGCTTCACCAAGAAGAAACGTTCGATTGTACGCATCAACTCATTACGATCTGCCCTACCTGGCTGGCGGGGGTTCTTCTGCGACGCTGGCCGACGAAGCCCTGATTGCAAACAACACGGTTATCGACGTTGACACGGGTGAGCCTATCACGTCAGCACCCATCCACCAAACGCGCGCGGAGGTGTCCCAATCTGGAGAGCGTCGCAGGGAGAGATTGCAGGAGATGCTACATGCCGGGCTACGGTCACTAAACACAGTACAGCCGGATGATGATCGGACACAAGAATATCTAGGCTGGTTTGCCAGAGAACCCGAGCCCCGGAGGTCAGATGCGTCAACCCGGCAGCAAAGGAATGCACAACTCGTACGCCCCATCTCATCCCATCGTCCTTTCTTTAGCATTTGTTTTTACTAACTTTGCCGAGCAGTTGAGGTATATAGACCATCAATATGGCCGTAGCCCTGGCGGATCTGTCCCGCCGAGCGACAACCCTCGCGCAACTGCATCTGCCCGGGATAGTCCCGCTGAGGATCGTGAGCAACCGCGGACCGGAGCGTCTGCGCGACGTGCGTGGCGACAGCAATCCCGTCTCGCGCGAAACCATCTAGCTCGACGCGGCCTATCCTCTCGGCGTGGTGTTGACGGCCTGGGAGATAGAGACAGAAGCCTCAGCCCAGAAGTGTGGGATACTCTTCTTAGCACTCTCACCCCAGATCCTCAGCCGCCCAGCGCTAGCTCCTCTTTCGCCTCGGCTGCTGCATCACAAACTGCTGCTCCTTCCTCTAACACAACGCCGCCTACAGTAGGCGCCGACCCGCAAGCAGATGGCCCATGTGAGTCTGGCTGTGAACACTCGGATGCAGAAGACGACGACTATGAATCTGGCCCTCCATTCCCCATGTCGCCTCCCCCACTCGTAGGTGACGCCACTGTCCGAGAGTACAACCTGGATGGACCGGCCGAAGGCCCTTTTGCACGGCCTACGAGGCGTGAGGGCCGTGGCAGTTCTGTTCGGCGCTCTGCCGTTCCCGATGGTCCTATCCCTTCTTCCCGTCAAGGGTCAACGGATGACACAACAGGCCGAGTCGGTGGTGCCGTGCCGCTCTCCCGTCTACTCCACCCCCCTCCGCGGGACGGCTGGGTGGGGCGACTGTCTGTGGGGGCCTCGGATGAGGAACACGGCGAGGATAGCGGCCGAAGAGTCAGAGAAGGATCTGCCAGCAACAACGCGTCTGGCGGTGACGAGGATTTGTCAGGCATGCAGCGCATTATACGCAGCCTGTCCTGGAGGCAGGACATTCCGGAGGAGTGGTGGGCAGAGGCAGGCCTCAGGCGAACACTGCCCCCGGACACAGAGCTTTCATAGCTGGGATGGGCGCCACAACAATGGTGGAGGGCAAGTGAACGACCAAAGAACAAAGGAAACCCCCAAAAAGAACTAATACTTGGCTTGCTTACGTTTGGCGGAGAGCTGTGAGCCAAAAGCTCGAATTCACACCGAGCGTGGTACTCTCCAGGGTCGGCCCCAAAGGGTCGGCTCCTCGAGAGCGATTGGATGACTTGAACGATTTGTATCATATCTGTATTTTGTTGACTCAAAAGGGCGCCGACCAAAGTTGTCGACTGCAGCAGGCGTAATTGCGTCTTTCTTTTTCTTGTTGCTTTTTCTCAGAGATGGAAGGGGGAGGTAACACTTTGTTCCGGTTACTCTAACACAAGGGATTGTAGCTATCATGCGATGATTGATGGATATTGTTTAGGATGATCCATAGCATGTTGCAGTACAATAATAACATCCAATCTTGGGCAGAACCATGAGCTTACGTTTTATTGTTGTGGGCTTGGGCGTATTGATGTCTGTCCTGCACAGAGAGGAAAGGAAACGCAGACGCCACGGGGGAGGGTTTATGAGCACTCATTTTACATTCATACGAAGCGGTCAATCTCCCAGAAGATGGTGGGGGGGGGGGGGGGGGGGTTTCGAGAACAAGACTAGTTTAGGTGTAGCCTATTGAGGTAATTACACAGCTCAAGCTCAACAGTGGCGGTCGAGGTCGAGAATGATAACGGGTGGTGGTATCTGCCGGCAGTTTTGCCATTGGCCTTGTATCGATGCCGTGATCTGGCTCGCATGCGAGACGCTGCGCG